>JAVKPL010001195.1:0-16370 GCA_032173675.1 Gastrolobium villosum | reverse complement strand
ATCCGGATATCACTCTGACATATCCGGATATGTCATATTCGGATACCCATCTTGATATCCGGATATCAATATCCGGATACCATATCCGGTAAATAACTGATATCCGGATATCTGTTCGACAAATATCCGGATATCTCACGACAGAATGCAGTTTCTGCATTTCGTGAATATCCATCCCAAAGATCCAACTTTTAACACATGTACACGTTAAAGCATGCATCTTTAGTTCATTTTAGGTTCATTTACCTTATACCCTCTTGTTTACTCATTAAACATGGCCAAGACATCAACTTTAAGCATCATAAACCCATGATCAGTGAGGTAACTTACCAAAGTTCAAAACAGAGGCAAGTTGTGCTCTTGGAGCTCTCCCCAGGTTCTCAAACTCAGCCTAAGTAGGAGCACGAAAATGGCACTTCACATGGGTTCTTGCACCACAAGAAGGCACTTTGAAGCTCACAATGACTACCACAAAGTAGCCATTACTAAAGCTTCAAACTCATGCTCACTAACTACCCCTCAACTCAGAATGATGGCCACAATGCTGCCAAGTATTTACTCTCACCTTCACAAGTGTTTAAACAAGCATGAAGCTAAGACAACTTGGCTAAAGAATGAAGAAGGAAGAAGAAGAAGAAGAAGAAGGGTGGCAGCAGCAGCCAAAAGTCACGTAGGAATTGTATGGCCTAGGGTTTTGTACCCACTAATGGGTCTATTTATAGGCCCAAGTCACTAACCGCACAGTATTAGCCTTAATAGCAAAGTAAAAGATATTGATCCCAAACTTTGGAATCTAGACCTACGCATTTTTCTAAGATTTGTCATATTTTTATTTTATTTTTTCGGAGCACCTTTCCGGTACGCGCTTTTCCATAGCCAGTATCAGTTCTGGCATCAGATTACGTCATTTTGACTTGAAACTCGTTTTACAAGTCCTACATAATATTCTAGTAATTATCATGCATTCGTTATAATTTTCCGGTACGCATTTATTCCGAGTAGCAGAACCGGTATCTGCGTTTTTCTTCCGAAGGCGACTTTCAGCATTTTTACTCACTCAATATAATTATCTAAGCCCATTAATAATTATTAGGGTCAATTATGGAATTATTTCCTAATTATCATAATTAATTCGCTAATTACCTTAATTAGCGGTGCGGGTTCTTACACATTTAAATGTTGTAGTCTAATGCCTAGAATATGGCTTCCTCCTTTGGTAGCAGTCAGTGCAATACTCCCACTTAAGCCTTGTATTCCTCCTCCATAGACGAGGTTAGTGCACCTCGCAACTATTTCTTTTCCAAGATCATTGGCTGCCTTATTAATTAACACTCCATTATTTCCCAATGTTGATTCACCAAAGACACATATAGCTTTGTATCTTTGAGGTGATGATTGTATAACAACTTTTTTCCCCTTTCTAGACATTGTGACTTTGTTGGAAATGAAGCTTATAAGAGCAGATATTTATAGAGCCATGGGATATAATAAAAATAAACTTTAAAAAACAAAAGGTCAAAAAAGTAAAGGACGACATGAATATAAACATTCATTACCATGAAGATTTTGAAAAAATCTTATGCAGATATTTTTCCTAAGTTTGTTTTGCAAGTATATGACTAAATATGTCAGATAACAAAGAATATCCTCATACAGACAAGAAATAAAATCTTATGCCTGAAAAAGAATAGTAGGGCATAGGCGAATTATTTGATTTGAAAGGCTGTAAAAGCTAAGCCTAGTCGCTATTTCCTTAATATATTACTTTCATCAACGGGAGCGAATTAATTATGACCATCTCTAAAGGATGGAACCCTGAAGGTTTATTATTTTAGTCCTTTTTCCTTAACCAAAATTTTATCTTATTAGATTTTCCATGGAAATTTTTTCACGAGAGAGTCTAAATTAGCATATAATAAAATGAGAACATCGAAGAGGGAGTGCTATAAAATATATTTGTGGATGTTTCACCTCCCTACCTCTATACTTTCTCTATTATAAGTAATGTAACAACTTGTATACACAATTACTGTGCATACGCATTTTATATGCTAGGCACTGTTCATCAATGATATCACTGTTCATGCACATGATTACTGTTCATGGATACAGTGCAAATAGTGAATTTTTGTTTCTATAAATAGGATCTTCCTCCATTGTTCTCTAAAATGAAAACCGAATACATTTTCCTTCTCTATGGAATTCTCTTACTTTCTCTTATCTTTCTTATCAATTTTATAATAACATCGTTTTATTAATTTTTATTTAGTTTTGATAAATTAACCTCCAAACAACATAAACGACTTCATAACAAACACACATCTTATAGAAATCTAATGCAAACATGTCCAAACTCGTCCATTATTGTTTTATTCAAGCCGAGCTCAACTATATAAGCATTTTTTTTGGACGCAAATGGCTTCACAAGGTCACTTAATATATACCATAAGCTTCTAACGGTAACCTTGGCTTTGCAAATGCCACAAGTGGCTTAGCTTTAGTGGTACCTCCTTCAAATTCAGAGAGGTCAATGCTAGACTCATTGGGCGGCACATTCCAAGTGAAGCAATGCAACAACCTTGCGAATAGCATAACAGACATTACAGTTCCAAGCACGAATCCTGGACAGCTACGCCTTCCAGCACTAAATGTCATCATGTCCAACCTTGGTGCTGTTAAAACCAAATTAGAATCATCACTCTTAAGATGACGTTTTGGTTTGAACTTAAGGGGTTCTTTCCAAATTCTTGGGTTTTGGCCAAGTCCTTGTCTTCAAATGATTTGCAGGGTATTCAATTATTTCTAATTATACAATAAAGGGTCAAGTGCAATGGATGTGAGCATATTTTACTTTTTTCACTAGTAGGGCCCATCTCATCAAACACTGTCGAATTATATTAAATTGATAAATAATTTTTAAAAAACTTGTTATGAAATATATTTATGGATGTTTTGGCCTCACTGCATTTTTTTTATTATGAGTAGTGTAACCACTTGTATAAACAGTTACTCTTCAGTCTTCATACGCATTTTATATACGAGTACTATTCATGAGAAAATGTTCATCCACAAGATTACTGTTCATGGTGGTACTTTTAGATTATTATTCTTGCAAACTGTATAAAATTATAAATAGTGAAATTTTGTTTCTATAAATATGTCAAGTGTGTATCATTTTAAATGACGTAAAGTTGTGTCATTTTAAGAGAAAGAAAGAGATACATAAAGGAAGAGAGAGTTGACAAAAATAAAATAAAAGTGTGGGTCCCATATCTTTGTGAGAATGAAAAGATACAAGTCATGTTATTTAAAAGGATAAATACTCTTCCCATATTCCATTGTTCTATAAAATGAAAACCGAATACAGTTTTCTTTTCTATGGATTTCTCTTACTTTTTCTAATCAAGGAAAAATATTTATCATTTAAAATAACACAATTTATATTCTTTCACTCTCATAAAGAGGTGGGACCCACACCTTTATTTTTTTTTTATCAACACTCTCCCTTACTTTATCTATCTCTTTCTCTTACCTACATTAAGACAACCTTACGTGCTTAAAAATTACACACACTTTACCCATCAATTTTATAACACGTTATTAGTATGATGGCGTGAATCAAACTAAGAAATTTCTATATTCTTTCTTTCTCACTTTCTCTCTCTATTTCTCTTTCTGTTTCTCTATCTGGAACTGGTTTGATTAAGCTTGCACAGAGAGAGGCTTGACACGCGTCCGACAAGAAAAACAGAACGAGATCTGAATCTCCTTCATTCTCTACACTTGTATACCTTGTATACTGTTTTGTTATAGCTTGGGCAATTCTTAGTTTGTTCTGTTGTTTTATTTTTGGTTCAAAGTTTTCGTCTTTTTGAGTGCATTGGTGGGGTATTCATCTTTCATATAGCTTTTGTTCTGCATATGCTCTGAACTTTATATTATAATATGAACTATATATTATAATATAGTTTTCATATAATATATTTATCTTTTACTAAAAGTTAAACAAGTTGATAGTGGAGAGTTTTATTTTCACTTTGTAGCTAAACTTAACATTGGATAGTTCATCCCATGTCATTGTCATGCAAATTATTTATTGTTTCGCCACCCACGTCACAAATGTCATCAATCCCATAAATCATATATTAACATGCTTATAAATGGAGAAAGAAAGCAATATTTTACCAATATCAATCCTAAATCTACCTACATCAAATATTATACTGCTTTACTAGTATACTAAAATATTTTTTATAGAAGTTGTAATTGGTGGGGTTCATTTCTCTGCTGGCTTGCCTTTGCCTTTTTTTCCCTATTCTTGTGCTTTACTAAATTTTGGTTTGCATATCGCGTTGGATCTGCATATTATTTTAATTTTTTCATCACATGGAATTATTAATAGCAGTGATAAAATGGAATGACTATTTGACAATATAAATCCTCCTACTTCTGAAGTAGTAATGAGTGTCTAATACTCGTGAAATAACAATGAATGTTTGATAGCAGTCCTTATTATTAATCTAAGGATTTTTCAGTATAGCGTTATGTCAAATGTTGAAAAGCCAAATTTTCTTATTCTTAAAGTGAGTAGAAATAATTATAATTTTAGTCTGTTGGTTCAAAAGTATTGCCTGAAATAAATGCCAAATATATGAAAGACTCTAGCTATCTTGAAGGCTATAAGCACGAGTAATGATATAACCCCTAAAGGGATAATAGAAAATTCAATATTGGGTCGAATCATGAAAAGAAAAGTAGTCAAATGAAAGTGGTTAATGAAATAAATATGGCTAATTAAAATAAAGGTGAGAAGAATGAATTTCAAGCAGTTGAAATACGCCTACATCATATACATCCTTGGAGGATTGCACAAAATGAATGATCTTTCTTGGTCATGAATTTTATGAATATATGTGGTATAATTCCTAAACAACTATAACTCCAGACCATGATAGAAAAGAAAGTTTCGTAAAGTTTGGTCAATGGATTAAACCATATTCCCTGAAGCGAATGTTTCAAACTATAATTTTAGACATGATTGAAGGCTCCAAAAGAGCTTGTATTATGACTAAGACAAGTTCTACTAACTTGATTGAATGCTCCAGAAGAGCTTATATTATGCTACCTTGAGAAACAATCAAGGAACAAGATAATCTCTCCCACCAGGAGCATGCCAGTGAAATAATATTTCCTCATAATTTCTATGATGATCTTAAAATCAAAGGTTTTGTTAAAAAAATCAAATATTTATGGCAAAAGATTCATTAGTTTTAGCAGAATTTTAACCAATTTCTGTGTCATTCCTTGAAGTTAATGCAATACAATACATACATGGATATGGTCGTGGGCATGTCTGCAACAATATTTACAATAGCTCTAGAAGAGCTAATTGTTTGTTTAAATGAATTAATTTAATGAATTGTCCATAACCAGTTATATGCCTAAATGACTATGAATATGCTTTTAAGCATACTCCCCTCTTACTTATATGTGGATGTGAACTTGATGTTTCACAACTGCGTATTTTGGTTGCATCATATATGTCTTTATGTTATCTGAAGGTTTGACATTTACATGAGTTTTTGAGACTCAATACAAAATCAAGTACTTAGAGCCCCTGAAGGGAAACTTGACACGATTCACTGATTAGATATTTAAAGAATGACATTTCTTGACATTAAGGGGAGAAAGTCAGAAACTTAATGAATCTTGAAAATTTATTTTGAAAGAAAAGACCAAATGAATTATTTTGGTCCACATACAAGTATAACTGAACTTGAAGTTCAAAATATCATTAACTTGCAAACTCTAGGAAGACAAATGCCATATATATTTATTGATCACAAATGAGTGACTAAGAAGAATGAGCCACCTGTAGTGGAGAATTTAAAGAGATATGTTTGAGTCTAATTCAACGCTGGAAGCATGAATCAATGACCTATAGGAACTAAAGGCATAAATCTGTGAAAAATGAAAATAAGTCACTAATCGAGTCTCCTAAAGAGGTTAATCCTGAAGAAAGCAAACTAGGTGAAATAAATGTAGCTGCTGATTGCAATAATCCTTGGAATATGGAACAACCAAATCTAAATGTCATGGGAAACGAAAAAAATTTGGTTGATGTTGACATAAAAGTTGCAATGCATTATAGTGATATAGGAGAAAAAATATAATAAAATTATAACTGTCGTCGATGATTCATTTACCTTCTCAGTAGCGCTTGCTGTCTCAAGAGATAATTTGGATCTAGAATTCAAAACCATTCAAGAATGCCAAAAACATTCAAACTGGAAGTATGGAATGAGGCAATTAAGAAATAGCAAGGATTTTTGCATAGACCATACATAAATTATGATGCTTATTATCCCGTAATGAATTCTATTACGTTCCGTTACTTGATTAGTATGACAACTAAATGCATCTTGAAAAGGATTTAATGGACATCGTGACTGCATGGTCACTTGACAATGATATTTATATTTGAAATCCCTGAAGGATTCTCCATACCCTATATGGAAAGAATGAAATTCGCAGATCGAGATGCAAAGTTCATTGTCTGGTGGTCTTAAACATATTATTGTCTAGAAGTGAATACAAATCCATTCAGATTAAAAATATCTAACAAGAAAGGATTAGGACTTGAAGCTCCTAAGCTTAAGCATCATGGGAAGTTAAATCATCAGAAACGCGGAAGCGAATCGTACCGATGCGATGAGGAATGAAGAACACCGCTTTGATTACCTGGGGTGAAGAAGCGAGCGTGACAATTCCTCACGTCCAGATCTCCTTCTCTAGCCTCACGATCTGCAGCAACGCACCACGAATAGTTGCAAAATCCGCTCTACGGTTGATCTTCCTGGCTATGACTCAAGGGGATTAGGGAGTTGTGTGGGCAACCGTTCAGATGATGAACATTGCCTCTCTGTTTCTGATTTCTGAAACCCTAGGAGGCACAAGGGAGAAAATTGTCCTTATATACCCCTACCCAATCCCATTAACCCTAAGCTTCATGGGTTAATTGGTCTTTGGGCTCACTCACTAAAGCCATTGGGCTTAGTGAATAAAGAGCATACATACCCAACAATCTCCCACTTGCTCTTTTGGACACAAACTTGAGTTTATAAACCCAAGACTATGTAGCCCATAAGCCATCATCATCTGATTATACAACCCATCCCTTGTCTCAAGCTAGCCTGGGGATCTACCATTTGTCACTTATCAAGGCTCCTGATAATCTTTGAAGGATTATCTAATTCGGCGCTACTCCACTAAAAGCCCGAACGTGAACTCCAAGATTAATGACATTTATAACATGAATATGCATCGCCCCTTTGTAGAATGTCTATAATTGATTGACAAGTTTTCTGTAACTCAATCAATTATTTATTCCCTTGACTATGATAGTTTCTCTAATGGATTACATGCACTGGCCAGTGTCTTTAATATCCAAGTACCGAAACATATCAAGGGGACATATCCTACAAATTCCATGTTGTTTATCTCATAAATACCGATAATCAAATAATCTCACTCCCAAAATACCGAGTTATTGGCCGTCAATAGATCGAACCTCACCCGTTGGTAAATCAAAGAATGAAAACTATTTGACTACCTATTTATAATAAACTCAGGATTAAGAGCAATTACATAACTATAGTTAACTGGAGATTTGATACCTTATGACAGAAAAACAACCTTAATCAAATCTCACCTTGATCCTTTCAATGTGAATGTTAATTCACACCAATATTTTACAATGATTCGGACAAAACCATTTCATAAAATATTGCAGCCTAAATAAAGTGCCCAGCTTTATTTAACAGCTGTGAATCTGTTCATCAATTGTGAGAACCTATGATCATGTCCTCCATGAATGTATCCATATGATCATATACTCCACAATTGATCCGGACCTTAATGTTTGTAAATAGTGTGCAAAATAAATAATACCTTATTTGTAAAATTCAGAAAATGATTATATTATTTCATTGTCTTACTCCAAGAGCACAATGAACCCAATATCTCCCACTTGCTTAATGCAAGTCCGGGATCCTCCTAAGACCCAAAAAGGTAACATGCCTCTTGAACACAAGTTCAGGCAAACTCTTAGTAACTGGGTCTACAAGATCCACCTCTAATGCTATCTGAGTTTAGTGAAAAACTCATAGCTCAAGGTTGATTTCTTGAGTCAATATCCACTTGAAATAACTGAATCTGTGAAAGCTCAGCTTTTCAAGACTCCCACTAGAATATACTAGCACATAATCTCTCGTTCTCCAAAGATACTTGAGTACATGCTTAACAATAATCTAGTGTTCCTCTATATCCAGAATGGTACCATCTCACTACTCCCACTGCGTGACAGATGTCTGGTTTAACGCCCAACATGATATGCATGAGACTACCTTTGCCAAAGCATAAGATATCCTGCTCATGCATTCTTCCTTCTCAGAAGTCTTTGGTTACTCCTTAAGAACATGAATTCCACATCTGAGAATTATCATTCTTCTCTTAGAATTCTCATGTTGAATTTTGGCAAGAGTTTTGTCAATGTAAGTAGCCCGAGGTGATGCCAAAAACTTATTCTTCCGGTCTCATAAAAGTTTTATACCAAGAATATAATTGGCTTCCCCAGTACTTTCATACCAAAACACTAACTTAGCCAACTCTTTATGCTTGATATTACCTCCACGTTGTTTCCAATAAGGAGCATATCATCTACATAAAGTACCAGAAAATCTACTGTCTTCCGTTGGATCCTTTACATACAAATACACATCATTCATCAAGTTTCTCTCAAAATCAAAATTTTGATAACCTGATCAAAAATGATGTTCCAAGACCTGGATGCTTGCTTAAGTCTATGAAATAGACTTTCACAACTTGCATACCGTGTGTTCCTGCCCATTTGCTATATACCTTTTTGGTTGTTGTATGTAGATATCCTGACATCCAACGCCCAAAATGAAATCTCATAATTGAGACTTATAGCAACTAAGAGAATCTGGATAGACTCGAGCATGGCGTCTAGCATAAATTGCCTCCAAGCTAGCTTTGAAGGTTTTCACCTTCCTGTCCATCCTCTCTTTGCCATTTATGTCCACATGCACCTTGTGGGTTTTACCCCTTTTGGTGCCTTTACTAGGGACCGAACGGAGTTGAAATACAAGTATTTCATCTCATTGTTCATAGCTTGAGCAACACTTGATCAACAACATCTTCTAGTGCATTATCGTAACTAGTAGGATCAATGACACTCAACAAGAGACAACTTGAGAGTTAACAAGGTTCTCTCCCACTACGAATGTACTGCACTAGACTTTGTGTATTTATAGGTAAAACAACGAGTGGGTCAAATGGTGGATCTTCAATTTCTTGAGGATCCGCTTATCCTTGATATTATTCCTTTACATGTGATACTAATATTTCTACTAGTTTCACTTATATATTATCATGTTGAATTTCCAATTACGGTTCTCTTGTTTGTTCACCTAGAGATATATCTATCCCCTCTTGAACAATCAAGGGAACAGTGGATGAAGCTTCTAGAGATTATGGAAATTCTTGATCTGAGATAAATATCATCAAGAATAACCTAACTTAAGAGCTTATAATTTCTCATCTGGTCCTCCTTTAAGAAAATCATGTGAGTGCTCACTTAGATTATCTTGTCCTTAAGACTAAATAAGAAATCATCCCTTGTTCTCTTAGGGTAGCCAAAAGATATGCACTCTTCCATACAAGATTCCATCTTATTTGACTTTTGTTGTAGGACGTGTGCCGTAGCACCCTAAATCCGAATATGGTTTGATCTGGGCTTGCACCCTTTCCATAATTCTTTAAGTGTCATTACAACAAACTTTGACGGAACCAAGTTAAGAAGGTACATTTCCTTCTCCTAGGCATCTCCCTTGAACAACATTGGCAAAGATGAATACCTGAACATGATTTGCACCAAATCTAGAAATGTTTGAATTTTGCATACTGCAACATCATTCAACTAATGCATTCCTAGAGTTGACAGTTAAGAAAACTATCCCCTCTTAAATCAGGTAAGACCTGAACTTACCAGACAGGTAGCCAAACACTTTAGTAGACTAAAGTGTTTTGATTTGAACTCCTAAATGCTTTTCTGCCTCAAACTTAAAACTCTTGAAATTTTCCAAAAGCTTTAGACTTATGGCGCACTAGGTTCATCTGTCCAAATCCAGAGCAAACATTCATATAATGAAGTACTCATCACCTCTTCTGGTCTGAACGCTAATTGGTCCACATACATTAGTATGAACCAGTTCCAGTTGAATAGTTGCGCAAAACTTTTTGGCCCTTGTAGGATTGCTTGGTCATTTTACCTTCCAAATAGGACTAACATGTAACTATTAGTTAAAAGATTCTTGAACTTTCAGTCTCTCTTTTAACTAAAACATGTTTCCTACTTGAGATAATGTGACTCAATCACAAAAGCCAAAGATATGTTTCATTTGAAACTTTTATTTCTTTGGTGAAAATCCTTGTTCATCATCCTTTCCATTCAACACAAAAAATTTAGGCGGTATAGGACAAAGGTAATAAAGACTATTTAAACAATGTACCAGAACAAACAAGACGAAGATGAACTTCGAAATGTAACTGAGGAATCAATTGCATTGTCAACCCATGTTTTAATCAAAACAACTAACAATAATTGAATTCCTCTTTAAATCTGGAACAAATAAACAGTCACCCAAAACCATAGTCTTATAAATAACTTGTCCTACTGCAAAAGCAGACACAAGTTCCCATTTTTAAGCTTAAAATATCTATGTCCATTACTGACAGGTATGCCATGTTTGAACTACTGCAAAGAGTAACAAACATAATCAGTGATTCCTGAATCAATAATTCAGTCACTGATCAGGCCTTGATATGCCCATGTCTGGTTCTTTTCATCACCTCTGGGCAATTTTTCTTTCAGTGTCCCTTCAGTCTGCACTTGAAGAACTTGCCTTGCGGCTTCTGCATAGCAACTGGTTTGACAACTGATAACCAAGTTGTTTTGTTCTTGTTACCACCCTTGGGTTTCCCTTTGGATTTAACAAGACTCTTAGCAAAACCTGCACCGACTGCATTCTGTCTAGCAGAGCTGCTAGACGCAGCAAACATGTCATTAAGAGTCTGAAGCATTTCTACTCCACTCTTAATCATGTACACTTGCTTCTGCAAGTATTTGGAAAAAATGACAATAATATAGCAGGGAACTACCATATCTGCCCTTTCCCAATCTGAGAAATGCATCTTAGTTTCCTTAGACGCATCCTCTGCAGGTTGCTATGGCCCTCGCATTGTCAGGACAAATTTTAGCTTCCATGTTTTAGAACAATATCAAAAATTTGCTTTTCACTTATTCATAGTTGGTACCATCTAGAGGTTTTTGACTCAAAATCATTTCTAAGATATTTTCTGAAAAACATATGAAGCACACAATTACAAACAAATAATGCAATAAACAAATGATGCGCAAGTAGATTCTCATAACTACTCTTGTTTATTGTTAACAATCCTTCAGTTTATCTTTACAAGGCTTACGATGGGCAAGTCACTTGTAAAAACCAAAATTGTTATTTGGGCCTTCAGTGCCATTGCCAGAGCCTCGATGGGAGGGTTAACAATTTTACCAAAGTTGAATGTAATTAACCATTGTTTAATTTCAAAATTATCCTTAGTGTCTAAGCATTGCCGACGATGGGCCGTACAATACTTCACTAAAATTTTGAAATTATTAAGATTTAATCTAGTGAAATCTGATTATCCTTATCCGATGGGGCTTCAGCGATAACCATTTCACTAATAAACCCACAAATGGAGCCCGCAGGTTTTAAAATTAATTAATTTTTAAAACCTTCACCCATTCAACATTTTTGTTTGAGAATTTTCATAATCCCTGTCGAATTCATTTTTTTAATTTCAAAATTATCTTTAATAACTTAGTATTATCGACGATGGGCCGTACAATACTTTATTAAAATTTTGAAATTATTAAGACCCAATAAAATTCAATCATGCTTATCCGTTGGGGCCTCACATGATTATTTTATTGATAGGTCCACAATGCGCCTGGAGGTTAAATTAATTTCTTAATTTAAATCTCCTCCCATAATTATTTAGGTCCAATCTAATAAAATCCAATCATGCTTATCTGATGGGGCTTCACATGATTATTTTATTAATGGTCCTATATTGCGCTTGAAGGTTAAATTAATTTCTTAATTTAAATCTCCTTCCATTCAACACAAGCATTATTTTGCAATTTCCAAGAATTATTTAATTGAGAGTATCCTTTGTTTGATTTCAAAAACTATGTAAGCAAGAGCGCCGATGAACGTGCATCACTTAGCTTATCTGAATTTTGAAATCATTAAGGTCCTGAAATCCGATCACTTTACGTCAGCATGTGCTCCAAACAATCATGATACATGAATGTTGTATGCAGCGTGTGTTATTCCATGACCATTTCAGAAAACCCACAAATTACTCGCAAAATAAAAGAATTCTCTTAGGAAATTTTCTTACTTATTTGTCTTGATTTTAAACTCCAAAAATAATCAATTTGATTATTCTAGATTTTACCAAAATCATAATAATTAAATTAATTTTCAAAATTAATATAACCATTAATCTAGATTTTGTTTCCAAAATCATGATAATCATAATTTTATTTTATCGGAATATTTAAAATCAAAAACTACGCGCATAAACTATCATGCTAGTCGGTAGTGACATAATAGTAAATATGCACGTATGACATGTGATCATGCAACAATATGGCACCTTCCTATCCTATATGACATGTCATCCCAGATATCATGTTAATCGCACATATAATTCATACCATTCAATAAAAGCATTAAATAATAAATTCTAATTACTTTAATCCATGGCTTTCCTATTTAAAAAAAAATAAAAATAAAATATTACAACTTTGGAATTCAACTTTCGTCCAGCCCATAGTATCTGTCTCAAGCCCCTTTAGGGTTTCCATGGGCCCAAAAGCCCAAAGACCCAATCCTTTGGCGAGAAACCCTAGGACGCGAAAGAGGAACCCTAGCCGTCAGGTCTGCCGCGCCGTCACCCGAAGTCAATTCAGGACCAATCTCCAGGGGAAGGACCGCCACATAGATACGAGTGCACCGCCACCGGAACCGCCCAAAAAGGTGGCCGGACGCTCCTTCACTCTCCAATTGTTTGCCGGAGAGTGGCGGCCACTCTCAGACGCTTGTGGCGGCGCGTGGAGGAGCGTGAATGAATTTTTTTAGTGGATAGGTTATACTTATTGCCTTTTTTTTAGGGTTTTATTAATGTTATGTTACATGATTTAAGTGTTATTTCCAATACACACACAAAAATAGAGAGAGAAAGTGAAATGATGAAAGAGAAAGAAAAACATGTGGAACCCACTTCTTTAATGTGTGTGTAGGTAAGTGATGTTATATCATGTTACATGATAAACATAAAACCATTTTTTTATTACCAAATCTTAAACATTAATTTTCATAAATTTAATGATTATAATTTATTGAATCACACTAATTTTTTACAACAACGTGTGTGTCTCACTAAATGTAAGGTGAGCATCCTCAACGGTATCTAGGACAATTTAATCCTAGTGTATGACATAATTAAAACTTAGCAGTGTTGTATAAGGAAGTGATATTCAGTGCAGTAAAGTCATATTCGTCTCACTTTCCGGGATATAGGATGTAACACTATAATAGATCTTAAAGGGTGATTAAAAAAAAAAAAAAAAAGTGGCAGTGTAGCTGCTGTTGTCCAAAAAAAAAAAAAATTCAATGGACCTTACTTGTATGGCCGATCCAAATCACCTATATATATTATTATTCTTATACATTACGTAATTTTCATTTGGTCACTAAATTTTATAGGACTATAACTAGCGCATGACATTATGACATTAATAAATTGCGACAACAAAATTAATAGAACTATACATATAAAAATCATATATATAAGAATTAAATTAAAAATATTCTATCCTAAAAAGAAAGGAAGATAAACAAAAGACTGGCGGGGAACGGAAAGCATATATATACATTATTACAATACAGTGCACTCTGTGCACATTAAAAAAATCGGCGCAGCTGGAGTCACGTGGATATTCACATGTGAATCCGACAGGCTATCACAGTCGCAGAGCAGATTTTATTTATTAATAAAGTAAAATGATTTAAGCTGTTTGTGAAAAGAAAAGAAAAAGTAAAAAGATCTTTTCTTTTACATTTGATAACGCTTGACTTTCGTGTCTGTATGGCCTATATCCATTCCACTTTCAGTTTTAAATAAAATAAATAAATTAGTATTTTAATAATTTTGAATAATAACCATAATATTATTTAATTATTTTTTTTAATTATTGAATGCTTAAACTATATATAAATTGTCAAAATTTTTTTTTTATAAAATATAGACATAGCTTTTTCATAGTCAATGAAAACATTAACTCATTTTTGACAAAATCTCTAACAAAACAAACTTATAATTTAATTATATAAATTCAGATTAAAATCTAAAATATTTTAAATGGAAACCTAACATCTTTGAGACAAAGCCTCCCGATGCATGCTTATTGGGCCACTTCTAATATTTCTGGCTCAACATTATTTTCTTTTGTAGACGATATTTGTGATTTATTTAGAAAAAAAATATAACTATAGGCCGTTTGAAATGTCAACTAGCCCAGATCAAGTAAAAGACGGAATGTATATAAAATAAAACAATCGCGTACTAATTGGACATCAAATTTTAGGTGACAGACACCAGGTTGTTTATAAAATCATTGACCAAATCTAAATGGGATGTTTGGTGTAATAAAAATAAGAGAGAGATATTATAATTATATATTATATGTTATAATATTTTTATTATTTGGTGTGACTATCGTATAATATGAGCTTATACAACATGATCACTTTATATATTAAAATGATGTATAACTTAATCAGGCAAAAAAAGGATTAGGCTTGATAAGGAGTTGATGTATTAACCAATACAATTCTCAAGAATTAATTTATTATTTTAATATTACTATATTAAAATAAAAGAAATTTTTCAATATATAATTTTTAAAAATATTGGAATTTAAAAATTAATTTTTATAAAAATTAATATAAGTTTTGGCAGGTATAAATTCTATATGGTTGCTTTAAATATTAGTGTAAAATAATTTAAAAACAGCAAGATCCAGTCACTAATTCGGTATCATTGTCTCTCTTTTTCTTGGAAAATATACACAAATTATCTTTTTGAGGCGAGTAAATTTGTCTTGATATTTTCATAAATTCCAATTATTTAAGTCGATTATAAGATTTATACAGAGTGCACAAGGCGAATCAGAGATAAAAAATTTAAGCCACTCCTAAAAATAACATGAAAATGAAATCGAAATTCTATTTCATGTATCAACTAAATTACAACCATTTAATAATAGGAAAAAACGTATATCATTTTAAAGGATATAAAGTTATGTTATTTTAAGTGAGAGAAAGAAATAAATAAAGAAGAAGAGAATGTGGATATAAAATATAAAAATATGAATTCCACATTTTTATAAAAATAAAATGACATAAATTATATAATTTAAAAAGATAAATACTTTTCACTTAATAATATCTTACATTTTCCTCTCTCGTAAGAGTTGTAGCTTTTTGGAGCAGCAATTATGCAGTTACTTTTCAACTTTCAAGTTGGTAGGCATTTACCAATTAAATTTAGAGATATATTTTTTCTATATTATCTCATGTTATATAAATAAAAGTATAAGTAGGGCCCATAGATAAGAGGAGTGAGAAGAAAAAGTGGTGGAACCCAACCTCTTTTTATGTATGGAAGAAAGTTATTTATCTTATGTAAAATGAGATAAACATAACCTTAAATTTAATGGATTTTATATTTCTTATTCAACATGAGAATTCAATTCTCATGTTGTAGAGACAAAATATATGTGGGTATTAAAAAAATTATGTGTAGGATCCACATTGACACGGAAATCGAAGAGTATGCAAGTTAAATGAGAATTACAAAACCCAAATTTAATACTTTATTATAGAAAACACATCAGATATCATGTGATTTGCATCACCGTCATGTTATTCGTGCCGACACACGTGTCAGACCATGGTTCTTCACAGTGAGGACAACTCGGTACTACTGGGTACACCTAATAAATGTTGCATCTAAATCCCACCCATTTAACATTCTACAAATACCCCACATTTCCATTCAGCAATGATCCCATTCTCTTCCTAAACATCCCTCTTGTTTTTTGGTTTGGTTCCTGTTGTTTGTCTTGGTGCTTTACACAGAAAGTGTTACCAAAT
>JAVKPL010001194.1:0-16215 GCA_032173675.1 Gastrolobium villosum | reverse complement strand
AAAATCATTGTGGCACAAGGCATCCTTAGAAATGGTTGTTGATCCCTGATGCCACTGCAAAAAAGTAACTGAAGTCTCAGACTGAAAAAATGGCCAACCAATATGAAGCAGCGTATTATATGCAATCATTTTTTACTTAGGTGCAGAGAGTAATCTGATAGAAAAGCTTAAATACTATATATGCATAAACAGGATCTAAAGAGGACCAAGCTTCCATAAATTGTAACACACAACCTTCTTCCTTTTAAAATAAAAGTTCATTTTATAGTTCCAAAGCATGGCTTGACAAATGATTTAAGTAGAATTTTAAATTAAAAAGGGACAAAGAACAGAATTTGTACGTACTTATTGAGCTATTCTGAATATTTATTAAATGAAAAGATGACTTTAATACAATTGACCTCATCCTTAAATTCAAGAATAAATCTATAAAATAAATTATTGAGTTCTCTGGAATGCCCCAATCTTCACCAATGTTGGACCATAAAATTGTTTCATCAGGCTTTTGTTCTAGGGTCTCAGAAGTTAGAGCGGAATCAGAAAATCATCAAGAAGGAAATTACAGTCAGAGAACAAGAGGCAAAAATAAATTAGTAGTATGAATAGCATAAGGGCATCACTAAATCTAAATGACAGTCAATTCATGAGCCAATTAGTGAATGTTACATTTACCCTAACGACAATATCTAGCAATAAGCCTTCTCAAAGTCCTAGACAAAGGATATATGGTAAGTGTGTTGTTGATAAACAGAGATTCGTGAATAAGCAAATAATGATACTTACAAGGAGGACAATAAGAAGTAGATGGAAGACAGCACCAGTAGCAGTTAAAAAGACACAAGTGAACAAGTCCCATCCAAAAAGAGTATTTAATCCATGTGCCATACCCAATATCTTGCAAAACACGTCAAATCGTAGGGTCAAGTCAAAACAAGTTCTGTAACGCATAATACAACATCTTAAAGCACGTACAGATCATATTCTTTGCTGAAGAGTCAGCCAAATCTTGAAGGCAAATCAAGAGTGAGAAATATTACCATGTTAAGGTCTAGCATAATCACTGAAAGTTCTGTTTGAACTCCAAGGAGCATGCATGTCCAATTATCGTACTCGTCACTGCAAATCTTTGGCACAAAGAAATTAAAGCTCTGTAAGCAAAACACATTAATTAAGTTTATGCATGAAGCTCTAAATGAGTCTGTCTGAGTGGGTCTGTAGTCATAGAGAAAAGCCAGATACCAACTACAAACTCAGTAATCAACTCAACAAACAGATAAAAGAAACACCACATAACCAGACTCATAACATAGTATAGCACATTGCCAGACACAAACGGACTCATACCCGAACATAATAGGTGGAAAAGGAAGGGATCATCTCATTCCTTTATTTATTACTTTCAGGGTAAAAGAAACAATTAATATTAATAAGTATAATGTCCCTACCTCCAAATTATATCTAAAAGAGTGGAATACAAGATAGAATAGAAATGACCTTCCATATAATTTCCTAATGTGCAATTGCTTGCTAAAGAGGAGTGAAGCGAAAACATAAAAATAAAAAAAAAATGAAAAAAATAAAAAAATCACAAATCCAACAAATTGTTAAAATAAATAAATAAATTCAAATAGCTTCTTTTTTTTGGAGGGGCAGAAGTTCAAAATTTTCAAATAGAACTACATCAGCAGTGTAATTTATAAATCCATTAAGTGGAAGGCATAATACCTGAGCAAGATCTTTTCCTGTGATTATACCAATCTTTGCTGATATGTACTGACAGAAAATAGCTGCAAAATTGAAGATAAGTGTGAAGCCCATCAGATCAAACCCGAACCGCGCACCACCTTCAACAATTGCCACCCACTTTCCAGGGTCAACATATCCTATTGAAATCATAAGCATAGGAACAACAGCAGGAAGTGACCGGTGAAGAAAACCAGGAGCATGATTATTGCTTAAAGTCCCTGCTTCCATTTTACTCTTTAGTACCACCAAGAATAAGGCTACAGATAAATTATGATACTCAGAACACTTTGAACTAGCAAAAACTCTCAGTGAGCCATAGTTATATTGCAGCTAGTTAAGTATATTATTAGCGAAACATCCCATCTATTACAATTTACAAGTCATTCACCTAGATGTTAGCAGCTTCAAGTATTAACCAAATAAGCAAGAGAATTGAAGGACAAAAGACTTGCAACTTGCAAGCCAGTTGAAGACTCCCGCAAATTCAACAACTAGCTTCTCCGTGTACGCCACAGTGTGCAATCTATAATATTCAAACACTAACTGTGATCATCAGATACAAATCTGATGTTTTTGGTAAAGTCAACCTGAATACCATCGCAAAATCTCTTCAGCTCAACCTTACTAATATTTTTATTCGTCTCCTCAACATGACTCAAAGTCAATCCAATTCACCCCAAACTTCTCAAGTACCCTTTAAGACTCTCACTTCTAATCCAAGAAGGATCCCTTGATAAATCTAACCACTTCCTCCTCGAACTTTTCGAATCCTGCATCAAGTTAGTTAATGCAAAAATATAAGTAACATAACAGAAACAGTAAATAACTTGCACTTCCAGTTCCAGCTATGAAGAATACATCACTAACAAGACTGATTTCAAGTAACGCTCGAAATGGAAATCACAGAGGCACTTCAATGACAAAAAAAAAGACGCAACAAAATCATCTTCTTGTTTTTCTTCATAATATGCAACAACAAAAAATATTATTCAAGTAAACGAAAACCACCTTGAAAATCCTCAGAACCACAAGAACAAAATTTACAGCATCCAGCAGAGTAAAAAGAACTAATAAAAAAAAAGAAAGTGAAGACAAATAGTAGATCATCGTAGAGCATCACGGAACCAGCACAAAACAGCACGCAAAAAAAAAATATAATTCAGTTCCAAAAACACACTAACAAAAAACAAAAGTTCAAAAACATAGTAGCAAAGACAAAACCCTACACTATGAAAGGTCAAGTAACAGATAAGAGAGGAAGTGAAAGCGTTGGTGTGGATCTGATGCAGCTGAAGAAGAAGAAGACGAAGTAACAGAGACAAACAGTTACACGAATTTCAACGACGATGATGATTGGGAGTTTCATCACACGATAATAAATACCGTACAGTTTCACACAGTAGTTAGGGTTCTGAAAAATCTTTACCTTTCTCTGATTTTCTTTTCATCTGCCACAAGTCTCTATCTCTCTGCTATGCTATTCACTACTGCAAAGTAGATCTCACAGGCATCATATCTATATATATATATAACCAATAAAACCAACAAGGTGTTGATATAAATAATTGTGTGGAATTTCAAAAAGTTGTGAAATTTTAAATATAAGAAAGGAATAGATTATGGGAGAGAGCGGATAAAAAATACGTGGGTTTCACGTGAAATGATACACAAGTTATATCATAACAAATATTTTTCTTATAGGTCAGGATCATTCTATAATAGTATAAGTTACACTTTTAAGTTATTAGTTGATTCTAAAGGCTCTAATTTTAATTTTATAATAATATGAGTCATTGGACACGGATAATTCAATGGTTAAGATTGAGTCTAATAGTCCTAACTCTTAAATAAAACTAATAAATTCAACAAGTGTTGGCTACATAAGGTGGAGAGTATCAGTCGAGACCCGGAAAATATATTTGTTGGGAGAAAAATTTGAATTGTTCTCAATTGGATCGAATTAATCCTAAAAAATGAACCGGTTAGTAGAAATATTAAAAAAAAAAATCAAATTTTGTATGTAATAAATTAATATAACTAATGATACTCCCTTACGTGTACTTAGAGAGAGAGGGAGCTCGATTTTCCCAGAAAGCAGAGCGAGAAAGTTAAAAAAGAAAAAAGAAAATTAAGGTATGCGTGAGGGGTTTCAACTTTCAAGTTTGTTTCAACTTTCAAGGCCACGTTGAAGAGAGAGAAAGCGCGAGTTAGTATGAAGTGAGGACAAGTTTCACAAATATGTTGAAAGAGATATAATGCTCTAAAAAAGCACAGTTAACGTGTTTCTCTAACTTTTGTTTTATTTTATTTTTAATTTTCTTCATTTTTATTTTATTATTATAGCACTTTCTTTCTTCTTCTTTTTTTCATCCTCTTGTTCTTCGTCTCTGTCTTATCTCTATGGAGTCTATTTTTTCTCACCATTTTCCCATTTCTATTAGTCTTAATCTAATCATGTTGCTGCTGTTGCTGAATTTGATGACAATTAAAGACATGATCCAAAAATAGAAATGCGACCCTATCCCCTTATACGAAGATATGTATTGCATTATAGTACGCAGTTTTGCCAAATGGTGCCAAGCAAAACAGTGAGATGTCTACATGTAATAAATGACAATCTGTTTCTGATTTTGATTATTGCTATTTAATTACAATAATGCTTGTTACTCGTATTCGTTTTCTCAATTACGTTACATGTCTTTTAGAGGGTATACTTAGTATAGATTTGTAAATTTTTGTTTTTACAAATTATATGTTTAATTGTAGTCAGAAGATAAAAATCATATAAATATAAATTAATGTGCGTAAGTATATTTTTGGCCCTGCCATTGAAACAGAGGACAGTAGATTTTCTTATATAAATTTCACAAATAATTTAAGATGTTCATAAAATCAAATATTCACTAATGCAGTATTTAGACACTTTGTTTTGAGTCACTTTCACGATATTTTAATTTCTTAACCAGAAAATTTCAGGTTCACTTAAAAAAAATGTCAGTCAAATAATGAATATGAACATATGATCGTATTCTAGCGGGCCTTGCAAGCTCATCAATTGGGTCGACTCTCAAAACCCACTTCTAAATCCTTTTATAAGGCATCATATAGGATCTCCCTCTTTTCTATGCATTGCGACCCATGCACACAAACACAAGATTCAGCCAGCCTAGCCTTTTCAGGCTAGGCTGGATAAGTAACAGCTCTCCCCTAAGCTGCACAAAGATATCCCTTCTAAAAATACCTCTCACACAGATGGAAGGGGTATCTATTATCTTCCTCTCTAATCTTCTTCTCTACTCACTTCCACTCTCACACACTCCCCCTTAATATACATATATGGGAAGCTTTAACAGAGTCTCGGTAGATACCATGACTTCTGGGAGTATCCATAGATCAATATACAATACCCTCCAAGGATACATTTATAAACCAACGGTTCATTGACGTCGTATATGGGAATCGGAAAACTCTGATTCCCTATTCTTTGCTGAGAGCTAATGAAAGGCAAACCCCTTATTCTTTATATGAAAAATTATTTTATCCAGCTACAAAAAGCCATGCTTTTGGTCTTTTCAAAAAAGCTCCAAACTCTGATCTACTATTTTTCGTTTGCTTCTGAGTTTTGAAACTCGTTATCACCCCAGTACTGGTCCCCTTTTCCTTCACTTTTTAAAAACTAAAACTGTTAAAACTCATGGCTATTTTTGTCAAAGATTTTGTTCCTCTAAAGAATATTATGGTTTGATTTTCGTGGCAGACATGGAAACTGGGGACTTCCTTTTTTCTTCGTCAAGATCTATGGATTTTATGTTTCCAATTTTCAGGGTCACCAACCTCACTTCCTTGAGAAGAGTTTTCTCTGCAAGAAGCCACTCGGAGATAAGAGTTATCAAGAATCAACCCACCTTTAACTTTCAACTGGGAGACATCAAGCTTCAACCATGTCTCAACTTCAATCGAGGAATATCAGAATCGGTCGGTCAGATCGACACCAACCAGAGAAACAAGTAAGACCTATCATAAAGATGCAAACCCATTAATAAGATGCAGTTCCCCAAGCCCTTTTCGCTCTAAATTGGCAAGTTTTCTCTTTGCGTGAAGCTATACTTTACATTATCAACATAATACTTTACAACAAAGAGCGTTTTGGTTCAAGAAATATCACATCTCGCCACAACTATTGAGCACCATCATTGGTCGTTTCCTCAATGCAAAGCGCCTTCGCCAGCCATCGACAAGGAAGAATACAACCTCTACTTCCTACAGCTGGGCGGTCGTCCACTTGACCGGGCAGAGAAATCGGCCTAGACTACGTTATCTTACCTGTCAGTTCACCGGGCCTTTTGGCCATCCTAGAGCGCCATGCGGTCTCCTTAAACTCGAAGCACCATGATCGGTCACCTTTAGTTCATACCATCCCCGTCTGGTCAACCAAGAGCACCATGCCGATCGCCTTCAGTTCACAGCCGGGGGCGGTTTCTGGTTTGTTCGAAAACCCATCATTGATCCGCAGATGTACCTCGAAGAAGACGAATTCCAAGTTGTGCATATCTATCCAAAGCCAATCAACTCGATAGAATATTGCTCCACCACCCTGCTTATCTGACGGTCTGCACGCAAGTCTGCAACGTCGACATCTTCACTATCCTACCCTCTCGCACGCTGATATGCTCCCAGCATATATATTTTTATAGATCAAAAAGTATTGAATCAGATCTAAAATTGTGTATAAAGGTGTATATATGGTGAAATTATTGAATAAAACTTGTCAGACACTCTCTCACTCAAATTCTTTATGTTTATAGGAGAAAAAGGTCAAATAAAGGAGCAGGAAGAAATCAGTCAGTATCTCCACGCTTGGAGCGTTCAATTCAACGCTTGGAGCGTAGGAAGAGACCCAAGGCAGTGGGTCTACGCTTCAAGCGTAGAACCCTACGCTTGAAGCGTAGACAAGGAAAATCAGACAGTGTTTCTACGCTTGGAGCGTGGATCCTGCGCTCCAAGCGTAGGATTGAAATGGACAGTTGTCAGTTGCGAGGAAAGAAGAATCTTGAGGAGTATAAAAGGGCAAAAGACAGCCCTAAACAAGACAATTTTTCATTCTGAAGAAAGGTTGGGGCATTCGGATCCAGAACAGGAAGGAGTCTGGAGATTCGGAGAAAAACATTCTTCTTCTACCTTTCTGTAGTTTTTATGTTTTGATGTTTTCATTGAATATTGGATTTTTAGCCATGATAATGGTTGGCTAGAACCCCTTTGTTGTGGTTAGGGTCACGAACCCTTGTGAACCCCAGATACAATGGATTGAGTTTATATTTATATATATATCCTTTGAATTTCGTTCTATTCTGATCGTATTGTTATTGTTATTATTAGATCTGATCAATCTAGTAATCGATAGTAAATTTGGGGATTAGGGCCAACAAGAGGAATCTGCGGTGGTTAATCCAGAAAGGGGATAGAACGACGGTATGAACATGATCTAGGGATAGACATGATTCATATTGTAGATGTCTGAATTATCAATCTTTATGCTTGATCTCATATAGGGCACCTCAAGGAATTAGGGTTTTATATGGGGTTAAAAGGTTAATTCTTCAAGGGATTGAGAATTAACTACTGATATTTTTATCTGATAATTATCTAAATTTTGCGATATATATATTGATATTTAAACTTAATCCAGAGTAAAAGGTGGGGATCATCGGTAAGTGTTCTCTAACTGCAGCGCTTTCTCATAAATTTCTAAACTTTCATTTTGTTGGATTTCACATATTCAAAAAAAGAACAAAAATACGTTTTATTTTACAAATCAAATTTCTACACAATCCTGACATTCGTGTCAAAAATCTCTTGGATTATTTAATCTTCAAAGGAATAGTTTAATTTATTTAGATACACTCTCTGTGGATTCGACCTGACTTACTACTTATTACTTGCGCGATTCGGTACACTTGCCGATCCACGTTAAGTTTTGGCGCCGTTGCCGGGGAGTGTTTCTCTAAAATCAATTAATCTTGATTTTAAAGATTAAATTGTTTTTATTTTTTTTTATTTTATTTTTGTTTTGTACCTGTGCTACTAATCTTTTCTCTAAAGTTGTATGCAAGGCAGTGCTTTTCTAAGGAGAAGCGAACGAATTGCTCAAAGGGAGAAGGAAAGAAAAAGGGCACAGACAACTACCACTCCAGTAGCTGAAACCCTACCACTGGAAATACCAGAGATGGCTACTCCAAATCAAAATGTTGATCCTCGCATGAACACCATTCTCACGCCTATCTTTAACAGGCCCAATGCTGGAATTGTTCCACCTGAACTTGGGAACAATCAATGGGAGCTCAAGTCCAACATCATTCAGTTGGCTGAGAGAGAAAAATATGGAGGAGGGGACAATGAAGATCCTCACAGATTCGTTGACAGATTTTTACGAATCTGTGACTCCACAAAGCCTCCACACGTTTCTGATGATGCAATACGATTGAGACTTTTTCCTTTTTCTGTTAAGGGAAAAGCTCTTGATTGGGTGGAAAGACAACCTGCTGATAGCATCATTTCTTGGGAGAACTTGTCTGGAAAGTTCTTTGCAGAGTTCTTCCCCATGGAGAAATACAACAACATGGTGAATGATATTACGTCTTTCAAACAATTTATGGGAGAGACCATCTGCGCCTCTTGGAATAGATTCAAGGCCCTCATGAGAAAGGTTCCTCATTATAACCTATCTCAAGGCGACCAGGTGAGAATCTTTTTCAATGGTTGTCTGCCGGAAACGAAACTGGTTATCAATACTGCAGCAGGCGGTTCTTTGGGTGATAAGCTAGCTTCTGAGTCATATCATCTGATTGACAAGTTAGCTAAAAATGAGAATGAGACATCTTCAAGGACGGGAAGACGGGAAGTAGTGTCACTCAATGATAATGATGCAATGCTGGCAGAGCAAAAGTTGCTATCACAACAGATGTCTAATCTGAATGCAAAGTTTGAGAGGATGCAGCTTTCTAAAGTTCAAGCTAATGCAGTTGTTTTTGACTGTGAATACTGTCATGAAGATCACGACACCAATGCTTGTCCTACATTGATGTCTTCAGATTCGTCTCAACAGGTGCAAGTAAATGGCATTTGGTATGACCAGCGCCCTAATCAGCAAAACTTTTCAAGAAATCAGAATAATTCTGCTGGCGGTAATAGCTACCAAAGGAAGAATTATCAAGGTACTGGCTTAGATATGAAGTCTGATAACTATCTAAAGCCACCACCTATTCCACAGAGAGAGCCTTCTGACCTGGAGCGTTTAGTGGGAACTTTAGCACAAAGTACTAACGCTTTCATGGAAGAGAGTAAGGCTAATCAAAAAAGTACCAATGCTTTCATTGAGGAAAGTAGAGCTGAGTCCAGGAATACCAAAGCTTCAATCAAGAACCTGGAATATCAGGTTGGTCAACTTGCCCAACAGCTGTCTGATAGAGCACCAGGTACCTTTCCTGGCAATACTACTACCAATCCCAAGGATAATTGTATGGCAATTACAACTAGAAGCGGTAAAGTGGTGGCATCCCCATCAAAACCTATAGAAGAGGAAGAGAAGGTTGAAAAGGAGGAGAAGTCTGAAAAAGAAGCTGAAAAGTCTCCTGAAATAGTGAAACCGGCTGATAATGTGAAGGAGCAATCTACTCTTCCGAAAGAGAAGTTTGAGCTTAGTGAAGAGTACCTTATGAAAATGGCACCTTATCCTGGAAGGTTGAAGCCAGAATTGAAGGCAAAAAGCTATGACAGATTTCTTGAGATTTTCAAGAAGTTGCATGTGAACATTCCGTTTGCTGAAGCATTGGCTAATATGCCAAATTATGCAAAATTCATGAAAGATCTCCTCTCCAGGAAGCATAAGCTACAAGAGTGTCAGACAGTTGCACTTACTGAGAAGTGCAGTGCTATTATCACTAGGAAGTTTCCTCCTAAGCTTCGTGATCCTGGAAGCTTCAACGTTGAAATCGAAATCGGTGATACAAAGATTGGCAAAGCTTTGTGTGATTTGGGGGCAAGCATTAATCTGATGCCCTTGTCTGTCTGTAAAGCCTTGGGGATTACTGAATTGAAGCCTACTTTGGTTTCTCTTCAGCTTGCTGATAGATCCTTAAGGAAGCCAAGTGGTATAGTCGAAGATGTCCTTGTGAAAATTGACAAGTTCATCTTTCCGGCTGATTTTATTGTGCTTGATATGGAAGTGGAAAATGAAATGCCTCTCATATTGGGTAGACCTTTCCTGGCCACAGCTCGTGCTATGATTGATGTGGAGCAGGGAAAGCTGGTGTTAAGAATGAATGAAGACACAATCACTGTCAATGTCTTTGATGCAATGAAAAGACCATATGATGATAGTGAGTGTTTCGAAATTAATGTCTTAGAAGAGGTGGTACATGAAGATAAAACTCCCTTGCAAGAATTGACTGTTGAATTGCAAGAGAGAGATCATAGCCCTTTTGAGGAGGATATTAAGGCTGCTAATGAGTTCCTTGAACATAAGAAATCTGACAAGGAAATAGGTGCTCCTAAAGTTGATCTTAAGGAGTTGCCTACTACTCTGAAGTACATGTTTCTGGGGGATAATGAGACATATCCGGTGATTGTAAATAACGGGTTATCTGCTGATGATGAGAAGAAGTTGAAACAAGTTCTTTTAAAGCACAAGACTGCTTTAGGATGGTCCATGGCTGATCTAAAGGGTATAAGTCCTTCCTTCTGTACGCATAAAATTCTCATGGAGAATGATATCAAACCTGTAAGGCAGCCTCAGAGGAGATTAAACCCCATGATGAAAGAAGTAGTGAGAAAAGAAGTGGTTAAACTTCTTGATGCAGGTATGATTTATTCTATATCAGATACTGCATGGGTAAGCCCTGTACAAACCGTGCCTAAGAAAGGGGGTGTCACTGTGGTGAAGAATGATAAGGATGAGCTAATCTCTACCAGGACAATTACTGGCTGGCGGATGTGTGTCGACTATAGAAGGCTTAATGAAGCAACAAGGAAGGACCATTTTCCTCTCCCTTTTGTGGATCAAATGCTAGAAAGGTTGGCGGGTCACTCTTATTATTGTTTTCTAGATGGATACAGTGGCTATAATCAAATTGCCGTGACTCCTGAAGATCAGGAGAAGACAACATTCACTTGTCCTTTTGGCGTTTTTGCCTATAGGAGGATGCCGTTTGGGTTATGCAATGCACCTGCTACTTTTCAGAGATGCATGTTATCAATTTTTTCTGATATGGTGGAAAAGTTCTTGGAGGTATTCATGGATGACTTTTCTGTCTTTGGCTCTTGTTTTGATGATTGCTTAGGCAATTTGTCTAAAGTGCTGAGAAGATGCCAAGAGACAAACCTGGTTCTCAACTGGGAGAAATGTCACTTCATGGTCCAAGAAGGCATTGTGCTTGGACACAAAATTTCAAAGGATGGTATAGAAGTAGATAAAGCAAAGCTGATGCTCATTGAAAAACTACCTCCTCCAATTAATGTTAATGGAGTGAGAAGTTTCCTTGGTCATGCTGGCTTTTATAGAAGATTCATCAAGGATTTCTCTAAAATTGCCAAGCCACTAAGTCAACTTCTGATGAAAGACAATGAGTTTGTTTTCAATGATGCTTGCCTTAAAGCATTTAATTTGCTAAAGGAAAAGCTCACTACTGCTCCTGTTTTGATATCTCCTGATTGGAATATGCCGTTTGAGTTGATGTGTGACGCTAGTGATCTTGCTATTGGTGCTGTTCTTGGGCAGAGAAGAAACAAACTATTGCATGTTATCTACTATGCTAGCAAGGTTCTGAATGAAGCACAAGTGAATTATGCAACAACGGAGAAGGAGATGCTTGCTGTGGTCTATGCACTTGATAAATTTAGACCATATCTCCTCGGTGCCAAGACAATCATTTTCACTGATCATGCGGCTATAAAATATTTGATCTCTAAACAAGATGCCAAACCACGACTGCTAAGGTGGATGTTGTTGTTCCAAGAATTTGATTTGGAAATAAAAGACAAGTCGGGGATGGAGAATAAAGTTGCTGACCACTTGTCAAGAATTCAAGAGAAGAGCCTGCAAGATGATCCTGCTATAGAGATCAACGATTCTTTTCCGGATGAACAAGTTCTTACAATTTCTTTAAAATTGTCTGAGAAGCCAATTTTTGCTTTGCATGTGGAGCCTTGGTTTGCTGACTTTGTCAATTTTAAAGTAATCAAGAAAATACCTCCTAATTTCACAAAGCAACAAGTGAAAAAGTTCTTGTATGATGCAAGGAGGTATGTATGGGATGATCCATTTCTTTATTTCCAATGTGTTGATGGAATTTTGAGAAGATGTGTATCAGAGTTGGAAATCAAAGGAATTTTATGGCATTGTCACAATTCTGATTATGGTGGCCATTTTGGTGGTAATAGAACTGCCCAAAAGGTGTTGCAAAGTGGCTACTATTGGCCTACACTTTTCAAAGATGCAAGAGAATACGTTGAGAAGTGTGAAAGATGTCAGAAAACGGGGAACATTTCCCGTAGAGATGAGATGCCTCTAAACACTATTATGGAGGTAGAATTATTCGATTTATGGGGGATTGACTTCATGGGACCATTCCCATCTTCCTATTCCAACCAATATATTTTGGTAGCTGTTGACTACGTTTCTAAGTGGGTTGAGGCAGCAGCTCTTCCTACTAATGATGCCAAAGTGGTTGTGAATTTTCTGCGGAAGAACATTTTTACCAGGTTTGGTGTGCCGAGAGCAATCATAAGTGATGGAGGCTCTCATTTTTGTAACAAGCAGTTTGAGAATCTGTTGGCCAAGTATGGTGTCAGGCATAAGGTTGCTACACCTTATCATCCACAGACTAGTGGCCAAGTGGAAGTTTCCAACAGGGAACTGAAGCGAATCCTTGAAAAGACTGTTAGCATTTCTCGGAAGGATTGGTCAAAGAAATTAGATGATGCACTATGGGCCTATCGAACTGCATACAAAACTCCGATAGGAATGTCTCCCTATCAGCTTGTGTATGGGAAAGCTTGTCACTTACCTGTGGAGCTGGAACATAGAGCCTTTTGGGCTATTAAATTCTTGAACTTTGATGCCACAGTAGCTCTTGAGAAGAGAAAATTCCAACTGTTAGAGCTTGATGAGTTCAGGAATTCTGCTTTTGAAAGCGCCAGAATATACAAAGAAAAGGCCAAGAAGTACCATGATAGCAAGATTGTCCACAAGGAGTTTGAGCCTGGCCAACAGGTGTTGTTGTACAACTCCCGACTGAAGCTTTTTCCAGGGAAGTTGAAATCCAGATGGACAGGTCCTTTTGTGGTTAAAAAGGCTTTTCCATATGGCACTGTTGAAATATCTCCCATGGATGAAGACAGACCCTTCAAGGTCAATGGCTCTAGGCTGAAGTTCTTTCACGGAGGACCAGTGGTGAAACAGATTGTGGCCCTGCGCCTTAAATCCATTGAGACTTAAAGAGGTAACCGTCAGGCTCGGGACGTTAAACACGCGCTAGTTGGGAGGCAACCCAGCATGTTTATTTTTATTTTTACTGCATGTTTTTGAGTAACCAAAGTTAATAAAGTGTGAGAGAAAAGAGAGAAGTCAGTGAGTCTACGCTTGGAGCGTAGAACTCAACGCTTCAAGCGTAGAACCCTACGCTTGCAGCGTAGAAAAGGTGAGTAAACAGAGGCTGAGCGCTCCAAGCGTAGACACCTACGTTATCAGCGCAGAAATTCAACAGGTCAGTAGGTCTACGCTTCAAGTGTAGAACCCTACGCTTGAAGCGTAAACTCGGAATTTGGAAAGGCAGAGGCAGTGGGTCTACGCTTGAAGCGTAGAACTCTACGCTTCAAGCGTAGAAATGAATAAGTTTAAAAAACCCTATCTTTCTCTTTTCCTCCCAGCGCCGCTACCCTCCCTCTTCCCTCTTCTTCTCCCCTCCCTCTTCCCTCTTCTTCTCCCTTCCCTCTTCCCTCTTCTCATCCTGCACCACCGTCAACCACCACTACCCACCACCACAAACCACCATTCTTCTCCTTACCTTCAACCACCACTAACCACCATACACCGCCGTCAGCCACCATTCTTCAACCTTCAACCGCCAATTTACGCTTTCAATTTCATCTTTTTCACATCTTCACCGTTTGTTGACGTTGGGAAACATTTTAGTGGGTTGAATTTGGCCAATTGTTTGGGCAAGTTTACTGCATAATTTTTTCTCAAATGGCTGGAGACAAGGTAATCCCTTTATTTTTACTGAGATATTGCATGTTGGTATACGTTTGTTCACATTGGGATTGATTGCTGATAGTGTGCTGATTGACTTTCGCTGAGAATATGCATTGCCATTTCGTATAAATGCAAATTGTTCAATGATAATGCTGGTGTTAGTCATGATAAAATATAATGTCTTGGTACAATTTTGATTTACATGATTAATGGGGGTTGGATCTGTTATATGAGTTGATAGTTGGAATTAAATCTGGAATTGAGCTGATGTTGTCATCAAAATTGAACTGAATTCTTTTGCTGATAATATTTAGTATTCCACCAATGGCTTGGAACTTTTCTGATTTTCAGGTAAAAAAGGATTGCTAAAACCAAAAAGGGTATGGAAGGGTCATCTGCTGCTAAGAGACCCCTGCACCAATTTTGACTCCAGAAGGTTTTTGTCTGCCAAAAGCAAGAGTTTATGAGACTAAGCTGAAGGATAAAAATGTGATAAAGGAGAGGGGGTTTGATTTGGGAAATCTCCTGCTCTTTGATGAAATTTATTCAGTTGTTCAGAGGAGACAATGGAGAACATTAGTGACCTTCCCACAAGACAGTTCAGGGTGAATTCTAAGAGAATTCTTAGCTAATGCTGATAAGGGAACTGTCAATGCCACCCGAAAGAGCTGGGTGAGAGGGAAGGAAGTACCTTTTGATGCTGGCACAATTGAAGAGTTCCTGCAAACATCATACAATCCAACTGCTGAGTGTGAATTCGTCCGACTCTTGGATCTGATGCAGCCTTCGGAAGGATATTACAGGGAAGAGATGCCTCTTATTGCTGATGAGATCCGAGAGAGCATAACCAGTCCATTCTCTGAATGTAAATTTAGATAGGGTCTCACCAACCTACCTGAAAAGTTCACTAGACTCTGCCTTACTGGTGAGGCTATCAGTTGGCATACTTTTGTGAATGCTACTGTTATTCCCTCTACAAACAAAAGTGATGTAAATGTTGAGAGGGCAGTCCTGTATTACGTGCTGATGGGAGATAAAAATCTGAACATGGCTGCTATCCTCTCTGACAGAATTGTCCATCTTATCACTCAAAGCAAAGACAACAGTCTGTTGGCTCACAGCTCCTTGATCTCTCACCTATGTATTCGAGCTGGGGTGGAAATCCCCGCTTCTGAGCCATTAGATGTGAAGGCTGAAAAGCCTATGACCAAGATTGCTTTGGGGGGTTATTACAAAGAGTCAAAGAAGCATGCAACATGGCTTTTAAATAGCCAAGCCCCTCCTATACCTCCTCCAGAACAACAGGATCCTCCAGCACCTCAGGCATCTTCAGCTTCATCCTCCTCTCGCCAGCCACTTTATGAGGATTCTCCCATCATCCTTGAGATGCATGCTATGATGAAGGCCATGTGCCTGAAGATGGGGATTGATCCGCGCAGATCCTCCTAGTTAGTTCCCCGCGGTATCCATTGGAGGAGTTGATCGCTGGATCTTATTGTCTTTTTCACTCTGATTTGTAGATTTTAGTTTTAATTTTGTTTTTAATGACCAATAGGATCTTGTTAGGGTCATTGCTACTTTATGGATTTGTACTTCCAAGGGTATTTTTTACTGTTTTGTTGATACATTTATGTTAATGATGTGTGTTTCAATTGCGCAGCAGTCCTTATTGATTACACTTAGTTATTGCTGGGGACGACGGGCAATTTTTAAAATCTGGGAATGGTGGTTAGCCTTGCCCATGATCATGCACTATAGCTGCAATTGTGGAACTACACTTCATTTCAGGGGAGATATTCGAACCAATTTACTTTTTCATTTTTAAATATCTGTCTTGGTTATAGTTGACCTTAAAATTCAGCAAAATTTTTAAATTTTTTGGAATATGCTTGCTGATAATCTCAGATTTAAGTTTTGCTTTCCTAGCAAGTGATTGAGTTCATCTTAGGAAGTACATTAAGTTGTGAAATTTCTGGCATGATGTCACTTGGCATGAGTAGATTTTATGATTGCTCGTTTGTCTGAATTGTGTGCTAGAATACATGATATGCCTGATATTGTTTTTGAGAATCTAGTCTGAGATCATAGCCTTTGAGGTTTGAGCCTAAACAGTAATTTTTATTCTTCTGAGAGGCTTCACTGTGGTAACACTCTAGAACTTGGTCTGTTTCTCTACAATGCATACATTTAATTTGATATGATAAGACAGTTTGTTCTTGATA
>JAVKPL010001193.1:0-16304 GCA_032173675.1 Gastrolobium villosum | reverse complement strand
GATTATTGCATATAGGTTTTCCATTTTTGGAGGATTTCTTAGCCTCCCTCTAGTCGCACTTTCCTTCTTATCTCTATAGTAAAACTTACTTTTCTATCCACAACAAACTTCATGTTGCCCCTTGGGCTCTTAGTGTTCTGGTGTATATCTTTGTTCTTTTAATTTTGGCTGATTATCTGTATTTATAACAGGGCTCAGAGTTCTGTAATCAGTTTTATCGGACATATTTTTTGACAATTGAACAAGAGATATTCGCAGTCTTGACGGACACTTTTCATAAGCCAGGGTTCAAATTACATGTCTCGGTGCTTCAGCATTTGTTCTGTCTGGTATAATGTCATAGTCATGCTTTATTTTTGTTTTTTGTTTTACTAGCTAGTGAGAAATAGCAAAAATAATGTGTTAATATTTTTCAGCTGGAAAGTGGTGCCCTAACTGAGCCTCTCTGGGATGCTGCTACAAATCCTTATCCATACTCTAGTAATGCAGTGTTTGTACGTGAATTTACCATAAAACTTTTAAGCACCTCATTTCCCAATATGACAGCAGCAGAGGTAATTGAAGAAAAATGAATAATATTTGACGCCCCTCCCTTGCCAGAACAAATGACTAATTTCAAAATTTTGCAGGTTACCCAATTTGTTAATGGACTCTTTGAGTCCACAAATGATCTCTCCACATTTAAAACTCGTATACGGGATTTTCTTGTACAGTCAAAAGAATTTTCAGCTCAGGTAATGCTTTATGTAGTATTGCTACTTACATTTTCTTGTACTATAGTCTGGGGCTTTCTTTAAACCGGTACAACAATTGGGGAAGTTTGTGCTTGTGCTCCTAGAATGTTAACCAGTGCATTTTGCTATCTCGGTTAGTGTAAGAACTGTCTGGGCAACATTTTGCAAGCTCATTGGCAAAATTGTTGACATTTTTTATTTGCTTCATGTTCACTCCGTGAATTGTTTATTTGACTTGCTCCTCTGCCCACATCAATGAAATGCAGCATGATGTGGCACTTGGGCTATATTTTTATCTGTAATTCAGTACAAATCTGCGGTTTGTCAATTGCTCTCTTTACTGCAGGATAACAAAGATCTCTATGCTGAAGAGGCTGCAGTTCAGAGAGAGAGAGAGACGACAAAGAATGCTTTCTATTCCAGGCCTTATTGCCCCGAGTGAGTTGCAAGACGAAATGGTGGACTCATAGATAGGATAGGCTAGGACAGCATTTGAAGTTGTTTCACAGGCTTCTTGATTAAATCAATTACCAGATACTTTGAGAACAGATGCAGCTTTTTCCTCGGAAATTTAATTTTTCCTCTCTTCCCAATATTTTTATGTTGGGACTGGTTTGGCAAAGGTTCCTAATTTCAGAGTTTTGACTGACTCGGGGGGAGGGATATAGTTGAGTGTAGATTATTCAGTTAGTAATTGAGGATGATAATATTGATGAGTCATTTGTAAGGGATTCATGAAGGCATCTTTATATAGAATCACAGGCTGCAAGGCTCATTCCGAGTATCCATGACTCCTTAGGTGTGACCTCCTAATCTCTGGCGGTTTGTGCAGAAAACCCTTGTGGTTTGATATTTTGTATTTCTTTTTTCTTCATTGAACTTTAGGGATATTGATGTACCATGATTGCACTTAATATATGGTTTCATGCATTTTAGTGTGTTGTAGCCCGCGCCACAATCTCCTAATATGGAGAAAAGTTATTATTTTATATTTCCAGTTTCTTGCTTTCTAGTTTCAAACCTCTAGCAATTTTTTTAGAACATGTTGAAAGCAACGGGAAAATCAAGTATGAGAAAGAGAATCAACAAATCAGACTAGTATATAAAGAATTCAGAAAGACGTGTCCCGTGATTGATAAAGGCTCGTCTAAATGAATTATAAAAGTGTATTTTATTTTTTTGTCAATTTTAATTAGTTAAGGTTATTATGTATGTTAAATTAAATTAAAGTGCTTTTTTTTTTTCACTTGTTTATTTTGAAAGTCTTGTTCCGAGTGTGTAAGTGGAGCTTTCAAGGATATTTTCTATCTTCGGTTTAAGTTGTTACTATATTATCGAGTTAGTAAAAATAGAATCGTTAGATCAGGCATAAAGAAAAAGGGACTTTGACCATTTTGCCACTGTTCATCATACTATTTACCAAAATGCCACGCGAACAATAAAAATTACCAAAGTGCCACGCTGGGTAATTCGCTGCTGCCTGTAGCGAATTACGTCTGCTGACGTGTCGTCTCCTCAGTGGACCACGTAATTCGCTACACGGTGTAGCGAATTACGTGGTCAAAAGGTCTGTCCGGTCAGACACCTCAACGACACGTGTCATCTCCTCAATGGACCACGTAATTCGCTACACAGTGTAGTGAATTACGTGGTCAAAAGGTCTGTCCGGTCAGACACCTCAACGACACGTGTCATCTCCTCACTGGTCCACGTAATTCGCTACACAGTGTAGCGAATTACGTGGTCAAAAAGGCTGCAAGGTCAGCTGCTTCAGTGACACGTGTCATCTCCTCACTGGTCCAAGTAATTCGCTTCACAGTGTAGCGAATTACGTGGTCAGAGAAGTCAAATCATGTCAACTCGATTGCAGGCCACGTGTCAACTCCCCAGTAATTTGCTAGACCCTATAGCGAATTATGCCCAGGTGTATAAATCACTCCATTTCAGGTGTGATTCTCCACTCGCAAAGGTTTCCTTTTATGTAAGTTTTTACTACTTTTGTATTTCTTGAATCTTCATTGTTTTTCTATTTTTGTAAGATGAGTGATGGTAGGAGGAATGATATAATAGCTACTGTTTATTATAATGGGAGAAAATACTTTGGGCCAAACGGGCAAGTATTTGAAGGTGATGCAAAAATGTTTCGCATGAGTCCAAGATGCAATCTTCACGAGCTGAAGAAGTTAATATACAAAAAGTTAAGATTACAACGTGGTCAAACTCTTGCTCGGTTGACCGCTAGATGTGCCTCGGGAAACCCCGTGCAATGGGTTGGTGTTGAAATTGCCGACGATGAAGATGTAACGTTAGTAGTAGATGCAAGCACTTCTGAACACGGCGAGTCAAGATTTGTTGAATTATATGCAGAAGTAAATTACGGTGGACAATCCAGCAATCAACCGAGCAATCCATGCACTAACATCGTCACCGTAAACATGGTGCCAATGGATAATCCGGAAGATGAGGTCGCGTCCCGCACGCTTGCACCAACAACTCAAGAAATTTTAGACGAAAGCATTCCCGCCCGCAACGTGAACGATCCATCTTGGCGTACAGATAGTTCCGAGGACGAGCATGATGAAGGTCTTGTTCCGGATAGCGAGTCATCGGATACGGATGTCGATGGTGATTTTGATCGTTGTCCGTCTAATGCTATTGCACAACCAATTCCATCTCCAGGCATTGTCGGAATGCAAGATCCTCCTGTGGCAGGTACGTAACCATTAATGCTTAATAATAAAAAATATGATATCATATTAAAACCACATTAATATTGGGGTTTTGGACTTGTTATTATGCAGGAAATGATAATGTACCATTTTGGTCTGGAATTAGCCATTTCACGAATGTTAATTGGGAATATCCAGATCAAGAAGTTGATGATATGAATGGAGCACAAATACCTAACTGGCAATTCGGCGATGCGCTATATAAGGACCAAATCTTTGACACCAAGCAAGATGTACAGATGGCAATTAAACAATATTGTATGACAAATCATCGCACAACAGTCGTACTGAAAAGTGATACGAAAAGGTTGATTATGGTTTGTCAAGATCATAACGCCGGTTGTCCAATGAGGATGAGAGCATACCAAAAAAAAGGTGGCAGCGAATGGGTGATAGGCGTATGGAATAACGAACACACATGTGCTAGTCAGTCTCTTACCCAAGATCACAAGCAGTTGGATTCAAATCTCATTTGTTCATTGATCTTAGGTGCGTAGAGTTATTGCTTTTAAATTTATAGAGACTTTGTATGCTGTTAACTAATACCGTGTTGTTTGACCGCATAAACAGAAATGATAAGAGAGGAGCCCAGTGTCAAAATTGGGCTTATCCAAGAAAGGATCGCTACTATCCTTGGATTCCATATATCGTATAGGAAGGCTTGGAAGGCAAAGCAAAAGGCTATTGTGAAAGTATTTGGTGACTGGGACGAGTCGTATGCGTTCTTACCTAGGTGGCTGGATTACATGCTACATTTTTCTCCCGGATCCGCCTATAAGCTGGATTTGCGTGACCATTTCGTTAATGGCTGCCTCGACCAAGCTCACAAGGTATTCAGAAGGGTGTTTTGGACATTTAAACAGTGTTGTGATGCATTCAATTATTGCAAGCCAATAATCATGATTGATGGGACCCATTTATATGGAAAATATCGCGGGACCCTAATGATTGCTACAACAGTGGATGGCAACAATTACATTCTTCCAATCGCATTCGCTATCGTGTCTGCAGAAAATACTGACAACTGGTCGTGGTTCTTAGCACTTATTCGAATACATGTTACGCAAAAAACCGGAATCTGTCTGATTTCTGATAGGCATGCGGGAATCTTGGCTGCAGTGAACAATGTTGATCTAGGATGGTCTCCACCACAGGCATACCATGTGTATTGCCTTCGCCACGTGGCAAGTAATTTCAATCACAAGTTCAAGAATGTCATGTTGAAGAAGCAGTTGAAGAAGTTAGGTATGTTTTCAATTTGTCTGATTGGTACAATGGACCACCAATAGTAATGTTTTTTGTGTTAAATGTGTAGGATATACAACATCGCGCTTAGACTTTGATGCTGGTTTAGAGAAGTTTAGAGAAACAAGCCCTCAAATAGCTGAATGGATTGATCGCATCCCGAAAGAGAAGTGGAGCATCTCTTATGATCTACAAGGAAGAAGATTTGGTCATATGACAACAAATCTGTCAGAGTGTGTTAATAAAGTTCTAAAAGGGGCGCGAAACCTTCCAATCGCCTCACTTGTGCGTATAACTTACAGTAGACTGGTGGCATATTTTTTAGAGCACGGACAAGAAGCCCGTGAGGAGCTTGAGAGAGGTAATCGCTTCGCCAAAGTCATGTGGCGACTATATGTGGACAATCAAGATAAGGCCAGGACACATTACGTAACTTCTTATGACGTGCAACAGACAAGATTTGAAGTGCAAGAGTCATATAATGTACGTACTCATCGCGAAGGTAAGAAATGGTCGGTTTCGTTATCTGACCGTACATGTCAGTGTGGTGAGTTCACTGCTTTCAGGTTCCCCTGTAGCCATGTCATTGCGGCATGTACATCGACGCATCACGATCCCACACTGTACATAGACCCTGCATACAGTGCCAAGAATCAATGTGAAATTTATTCAGCTCAATGGTATCCAATTGGTAACGAGGATTTTATACCGCCATTTGCACGTGCAACAGTTATACCAGATGCGTCCATGAAACGTCAACGGGGAAGGCCGAGAAGTACACGTATTCACAATGAGATGGATTCTCGTGAAGGCGCAATTACTCGAACAAGGTGCGGTTATTGTAGGCAGGTTGGGCATAATAAACGGCATTGTCCTTCGCGACAACAACCACAACAGTGAATCAGTTTAAGTTTTTATTATATGCATAAATATGTTATAGTATTTAGTACCGTCATTTAATATTTTATTATAGTCATGTACTTCATGTGTGCCTTGTTATTCATATTTAGTACCGTCATTTATTATTTTAATCAGTCAAGCCGATAAGAACATAACTGTAATTATAAATAATGCATCATATGTGTAAAAATATAGTCTCCAACACAAGTGCAAAATATATGTAAATAAGAGTCAACAGTCCATCGACATTAAACAAACTCAACCTAAATATAGACAAACACAACAAAATAACACATCAGTGCTCTCGAGCATGATACCCCGCGCACTTAGCCGTATCATGGTCAAATGGTGACAGCATACAAGTTAACCTGGCCTGACGAATGGGGTTTCGCCTAATCCCCTCAGCATCAACACCATCACCACCAGCAACTGGATCAGCACCGGGATCATCGCCATGTGCCGCCTGCGCATGACCAGGATCATCAGCCGCCTCTCCCATAACATCGGCCAAATCCTGAGCAGAAAACTCCTCGAATGGCTGTGAATGTGGTGACTGCAAGAAACTCGTCGAATAGGCTGTCGGAGTGGCAAGCACCGGAGCATGTGCATATGATGGCTCGCCAGGATCAGTAGTTGGCCTGTAGTAATCTGGGAATGAATCTAAACCCTGTGGAGGCTGTGAAGTACTACCGCCTGTATACATAGGATATGGCTGAGATGGAAATACATATTGTCCCATAGGTTGCGCTGTCGGCCAAGGTGGATACTGTGTAGCATGAAACCCAGGCTGGGGTGGCCACCAATACTGTTGTGAAGGACCAGCTGGAAAACCTGGGGAATAATACATGCCGGCGGGACGGGGAGGCATGGCAGGGACAACATGTGGTGTATCAGCAACCGGAGGTGTGGTATGGTGAAGCGGCAGGCCCTCATAACGTGCACGTCGACTACGACGCTGGACAGGCGGAGGGTCCTCTGTATTACGTACCACCGGTCGGGCTGCGGGCTCGCCAGGATCTGTCAATCTGTTCATATCATCACACGCGGCAAGGGCCCTGAGTGCCTCGTGATAAATCTGATCCATAGAGAACGATTCCCGACCCTCTGGCGAAGCCATATGGACCACTGTCTCCGTGCGATCAGCCTGTAGGACATACATGTTTAAATTTGTTAGCTACTATAAAAAAAGGTTAAGAACACATAATTCAATAGTATTACAACATACCACGTGCGTCGCAATCGCAGCCCTGCGGGTCATCCATCGACGGGTCACTCTATGATACCACCCCATATACTCACTGTTAACAGATAAATGGCCGTCATCATTTTGCGGAAGAGGAAAAAGGTCCTGCAGTACTAGAGAATCCCTATTCTCCCACTGAGCGATAAAGAATGCATGTCTCTCCCTCCAGTCTACGTCTGTCTTACCAGTAATGGAAATCGTCAGCAGGTCAAGACAACTAATCGGAGCAGGTGGAATAGGCTGCTGAAATCCAAACTGTCGTAGAACTCGATCCGGATGCTGATATACCACGACCTGGTAACAAATTAGTGGACAGACAGCGATCCATCTGCGGGCGGTGTCAGAAAGAGGTGGATTACCTATGAAACCAAGGTACGGCCTCCAACAAAACTCACGTCTGCGCATAACGTCTAGACGATGTCGGTACCTGCGTATATGTGAACACACAGTCTGCCGTTGCACATAAAAATTAAACCTGCAAAAAAATACGACATTCAATACCATACAATAATTATTCAAATATTAACAGATATATCTATTTGAATAATTCACAAATGACAACAGTGCAATTACCTGTGTCCATAAGCAGCCTCCTCATCAATGACTGCGGGTATCCCGGGAGAGATAGGCGGGAATCTAGTCCACGCCCATAATTGCAATAATAGTACACAACCACCCATGTCAGAACGTCTCCTGTCTGTCACTTTGCACAATTCCTTATATAACACGGCAAGAACTGCAGAGCCCCAACTATACGTTCCACACCGCTGGAAATTATCCAAATATGTCAAGTACCTCGCAGGAACGAAGCTAGAAGCAGTGTCCACGAACAGCGTCCCCCCGAGTATACGCAAAATTAGAGCGCGAGTATATCTCATCCGGTTCACCTCGGTGTTTGCATGGGGTGCATAATAGCGAAATTCCTGTCGCAAGAAGTGCAGACCCAACAAGCCCCCAGACAATTCCCTACCAGGCTGTGCCTGAACACCTAAGTAATCACGGACCAAATCCTTAAAAGGATGTCGTCCGTGTCGCCCGGACACAACCTGACCATCGGTGGGCAAACCTAGCAGATGATGCACATCCTCTAGGGTAATGGTGACCTCACCCATCCTCATGTGAAATGTCCTTGTCTCTGGGCGCCAACGCTCGACAAGCGCAGACACAAGGGAATGATCAATCTGAAATCATACAAATATGTGGGTAAAAGCATCAATAAAAATATTATTATCACAATGCCATATTCCAAAGTCAAGATATAATGATACAATCAAAAATTACTAACCTCATGATTGCGCAAGCGCGCAATATGGTAAAAGCCAGCCTGCCTCAGCCATGGCGTAATCTCCTCCGGAATGTCCTCGTGATCATGCGTCGCCGCATGTCGCACGTTAATCACCCGATCATCAGGATCCTGATCCTCACAAGTGTTCCACACATGTGTGGATATATGTTTATCCTGCAGAGTTAAGAGCGTCTTATCTGAAGGCCCAGGATCAATCACACTGCGTGGAGACACTGGGCGAGGTGGCGAATCATGCTCCATATCTAATTAATGAAAATTAATGAATATCAAATTTAAATTATTAACACCTAATTAAATCATGCATAAAATACATTAACCCATTTACTAACCTAAGGTTTCAAATGCCAATATTAAAAAATATTTTAAAAAAATTGGACAATAAATAAAAGATTAAATTAATTAGACCTACGTTAATAAAAATTCACGTAATTACAAATTTAAAAATCAAGATTAAAAAATAAGCACGATCATTAACGATTATAAATTAATTACAAACTTTAATTATGTACGCCTAATCTAACCATCCATTTATGCGTAAATTAAATTAACATAACTATTAACCTAATGGCTAAAATATCAACAATATTTATAAATTATTAAATTAAAAATTAATGAATATCAAATTTAAATTATTAACACCTAATTAAATCATGCATAAAATACATTAACCCATTTACTAACCTAAGGTTTCAAATGCCAATATTAAAAAATATTTTAAAAAAATTGGACAATAAATAAAAGATTAAATTAATTAGACCTACGTTAATATAAATTCACGTAATTACATACCCAAGGTTTTAAAAATCAAGATTAAAAAATAAGCACAATCATTAACGATTATAAATTAATTACAAACTTTAATTATGTACGCCTAATCTAACCATTCATTTATGCGTAAAATAAATTAACAACACTATTAACCTAATGCCTAAAATATAAACATTAAATAATATTAACACATTTCACTAGCCTAAGGTTTCACTAAACTAAAGTTTCACTAAACTAAAGTTTCACTAAACTAAAGTTTCAAATATCAACACTAAATAATACACCACATTCACTAACCTAAAGTTTCAAATACTTAAAGTGTTAAATATCAACACTAAATAATACACCACACTCACTAAACTAAAATTTCAAATTTCAACACTAAATAATATAACATATTTACTAACCCTAAAGTTTCAATCCTAAACACTAAATAATGTAACATATATACTAACCTATTCATGCAATTGTAAATATCATATTTATAAAACATAATTAATTAAATAAACATATTAAAAAAGAAACAAAAAAAATTAAAATGAAAAGAGAGACTAACCTTCTTGAGAGAGAAAAATCTTGGAGAGAGAAATATTTTAGAGAGAGAAAAATAGTTAGAAAGATGGAGAGTATGAGAGGAGTGGAGAGAATGGTGAGGGGAAGGGGTGGGACGCAGGGTATAAATAGGAAAAAATCTGCACATAATTCGCTACACTGTGTAGCGAATTATGTGCATGTGTGACACGTGTCTGACATGCGCAGAGGTGCAGGTGACCGTTGTCCACGTAATTCGCTACACTGTGTAGCGAATTAGGTGGACCATTGCATGGTTGACACGTGTCACTCAAACAGCTGAAATTGCAGCCTTTTGACCACGTAATTCGCTACACTGTGTAGCGAATTACGTGGTCCAGTGAGGAGATGACACGTGTCGTTGAGGTGTCTGACCGGACAGACCTTTTGACCACGTAATTCGCTACACTGTGTAGCGAATTACGTGGTCCATTGAGGAGATGACACGTGTCGTTGAGGTGTCTGACCGGACAGACCTTTTGACCACGTAATTCGCTACACTGTGTAGCGAATTACGTGGTCCACTGAGGAGACGACACGTCAGCAGACGTAATTCGCTACAGGCAGCAGCGAATTACCCAGCGTGGCACTTTGGTAATTTTTATTGTTCACGTGGCATTTTGGTAAATAGTATGATGAACAGTGGCAAAATGGTCAAAGTCCCAAAGAAAAATATGTATTGTCTCTGCCTAGGAAAATTACGGAAATAGGTTCAGTAGAGGATTTTGTAATCATGTTTTTGGATAGAAAGATAATTTGCTTCAAAATAGCTCTTAGTCAATTTTAAAAATTCATGAACATCTGTGGAGGCATCAGGCATGAGTGTAGCAGTGGTTGGTAACGCTGAGTTTGTTTATTTTTAATTTAATAATTATATGGTGATTTCAATCTATTAAATTAATGGTTCATTTTTTCTGTTGTTCGTAAATAAGTTATTTATATTGATATGGAATCAAGATGTTTTTATTATTATAATTTATTTCAGAATTATAATAGTTTATATTCGAGAGCGAACATAGATAACTTAATTATAAACATTAAAACCTTAAATTAAATAATCTATTTACTCCTTGAATTAATTAAAAATTGAACATAAATGCCTTCTTGCTAACATATATTAATGATTTTTTTTAAGTAATGAAAAGAAAGAAAGGTGAATATTGAATTATATTTTTACTTGTATTTAATAGTTTGAGAAATTGTTATCCCAATTCCAACGCAAGGGGGAAGGAAGGAAGTAAAAGAAAGACATTGAAGTCCTTTCCCTTTGAATACCAAGCTTCATATTCTGTGTTGTGATTACAAATCGCAAAATCGAAAATCGTTTTGATCTGATTTGATCGCATATTCATCATGGGTCAAGCTTTTCGGAAGCTTTTCGATTCCTTCTTCGGCAATACTGAGATGCGGGTACCCCCCTTTCTTCTTTCTCCATCTCCATTCTTTCATTTCTTTTTGTTGCTTTTAATTATAATAATAATAATAATGATAATATAATAAATCTCATTTTCCCTTAATAATGCTGATTTTCTAGTATTTGTGTGTGATTATTTATTAACTTGTACGTTCGATGAAAGACTTTAATAATCCATATCCTTTTTTTGTTTTAATTCTCTCAGTTTAATTTATTATAACTTGCCATATCAAATTGTTACCATAGTTTGATTTGCGCTCAGCAATCATCATCATTATTTTTTATTTTTCCATTGATCTGGTTCAGGTTGTCATGCTTGGTCTTGATGCTGCTGGAAAAACAACTATACTCTACAAGCTTCACATTGGAGAAGTTTTATCTACTGTTCCTACAATTGGTGAGTTTTATTCTATAAGCTCATCATTAAATTAGTTGATTTCTTTGTTAAATTTTTTAAACAGAACTCATGTTCTGGTGGATGCAAACAAGTAACACGTTTCAGTGTAGCAAAAGAAAAATTAGAATTGGAAATAATCTATATGATTTTTTAGGCTTATAAATTTGTATTCCTTTGCAGGTTTCAATGTGGAGAAGGTTCAGTATAAGAATGTTATTTTCACTGTTTGGGATGTTGGAGGGCAAGAGAAATTAAGGGCACTTTGGAGGCACTATTTTAGCAACACGGATGGTTTGGTAAGAATTAGTTTCCGTGATTTTTTGCGTATATGAAAACCCAACTTGTGCTGTTTGGTTACAATAATCCATCTATCCAAATCCAATAGGGCTTAAAAGACATGATACGGGTCTAAAGTAGCCGAGTAAATACTTATCTGCTCATTTATGCAGATATATGTTGTGGATAGTCTGGACCGCGAGAGAATCGGGAAAGCAAAGCAGGAATTTCAGGTGATTATATAAAAACTTACATACACTCACCCTATGTTATTTCAAACAAACTTTGAATAGATCTATGGATTACTTGCAGACAATCATAAATGACCCATTTATGCTCAACAGTATCATCTTGGTGTTAGCCAACAAACAGGACCTGGTATGTCTTTGTTATTTCTTGATCCGTGTTCTTTTGGCTGAATGACCTGACATTTAAGGCTATATTTATGAATAAAGATGAAATTAGAACCAAATCATGTGAATTGGTTGACATTGTTTACTGAATATGCTAAAAGAGTTAGGAGAATGTGCTATAATTAATGCATATAGCAATACCAACATTGCAAGTAAGGTAGATTTTATATTACCAAAACCATTGAAATATTTAAAATAATTGGAAAATAGTAAGAAGATTTAGGATTTTTCCCCTGCCATTAGGCCACAGTCCAAGGAATCAATTGTGGTAGAAAATATTCATTGTTTACATGCAACTCTTAGTCAATAACCTTCACTATTTCTGTATTAACCATTATTGGATGATGCATGACACATCCAACAGATTGTGTGTGTGTGCAGACATACTTAATTCTCTCTCTGATTAGCTGTTATGTTGGTTGGACCATATGAGAAATATGAACCAACTTGTGGTGAAAGCTAGACCAATTTATGCCTACAGAATAGATAAAACAAAGCATTTGTTGAGTGAAACTTGTTTCCATCATAGGTCCAACCTAGCTACATAGGTTTTTGATGATATGATAGTAAAGCTTTATTGGTAATTTAGAAAATACCTTGCTTGGAGGGTTGGCTCTTACAAACAATTTTTTAAAGTACATTTCCAAAAGTTATTAGAGTTTGAGATAAGATCATTTGATACCGGTGTCAAACTTTGAAAATTGACACCAAATCCTAACCGTTTATTTTCTCCAATCAGCGGTTAGGATTTGGTGTTAAATTTCAGAGTTTGGCACTGGTGTCAAATGATCTTGCCCTTTAGAATTTATATGTGGTGCCAAACTAATTAACCAAGATATTTGGCACAGAGGGTTAGCCGTTTGTAGATTTTTGTTTTTCATCACTGTTTTCATAATTCCTATTTTGTATATGGCTCACCAGCTAATACCCCTCCTCCATGTCCCATTCCATTGTTGGAACATTCTGAGTCACTTTTGATCTTGCAAATATATATATATATATATATATATATATATATATATATATTGGCTTTGTTTCTGCTGTCTAATTTGGAAAGAAGAAAACTTACTTTAGAGTATTCCAATCTCAAATGTAATTTTATCAATACTCAAGGGAAGTTAGTGTAGTTTCCAAAAAGATTTAAAATTCAAAGCACACGAGAAAAAAAAATTTGACAAAAATATCTGCGCTTGAACAAAAATTTATTTCTATATTCTCCTTAAACATTTTATATTCATAATATTTAATTTTTCTTGTTTGTCCATCACCCTCCTTGACCATAATTAAAAAGTTCAGATGCCGGGGCAACTTTTTGATTTTTGGTTTTTCACTTTTTTGGCGGGATTTGTATTTCTTTTATTACACATTCTAGTTAAATTCTGGCACGTATACCATTTTAATTCTAAATGTTATCTTCCATAAAAGCATGGCTGCATAGTTTCCTTTCTTCACATGTGCAATTTCAACTGTGGAACTTCTCTATCATTCAAAAGTAACTTGCACTTCGATTAGATTATCAATATCCTGTAATACTAGCAGACCGTTCCTCTTGAACAGACTCCAACCAATTTAAAGAGTTTTGCCTTATTCTCAAATGTCGTTATAATTGTGAATATTCTCCCTTTCTATTCCAGAAAGGAGCAATGACACCAAGGGAAGTATGTGAAGGATTAGGTCTCTTTGATCTCAAGAATAGAGCATGGCAGATACAAGGCACTTGTGCGCTTAGAGGAGATGGCCTTTACGAGGGCTTGGACTGGCTGTCCTCAACTCTGAAGGAGAGAAAAGCTGCTGGATACTCTTCAATAGGACTAGGAACTTCATCCTTCTAATTTTCCAGGTTTGAACTATCATTTCCTTTTAATCATATGATTACCTTCCTGTTTATCATTCCATTACATTATCTGTATTCTCCACTTCAGGTATTTTGGCCTTGGGATTTGGCGATTGATGAATGTATAGAGTGTGGCCAGTTCTAAACTGCTGTGATTGGTAATCAAATTTTTGGTTTACCTCTGAAGCTGATGAAGTATATAGTTGCTTCGTGTTTCAGGGTACCTAAGATGTTACTTGCTCCGCTTATAGAAGTTTGTGCATGATGAATGATTTAACTAGATTCTGTTGCCATATTGGTATCCTTCATTAAGGTCATGGATGCTGGATCATTTGTTCATTCTCCCTCGGTTTCCCCCATCTCACTCTGGTATATCTGGTTGATTGTGCATTTGGTGCCGAGATTCATGAAAATAATGATTCTGACAAATACATTGGGTGCTTGTCATGATTTTCTTTTCGGTAACTTCTTATTTTGATTCAATTCAGTTGGGTGGTTGCAATTATTTCCCTTCTTTCCATTTTCTTAGAATAATATGACTGTCTCTTCTATTGGTTTTATCTGCTGTTCCCAATATTTGACCCTAAGATAAGAATACAATACGGGATTAACATAAGCTAGATTATTGCCATCATTTATTAAGGAATAGACGTCTTAGTATTTGCATGCTTCCTAGACCGTAGACATATAATGTTAAAATATGCATTTAATTCCGAGGTAATACACTTCAATCTATATGATGGACCATTTGATTTCGATATTTTTCCCTAGATATAACATAAGCTTGAATGTTAGAAATATAATAGAAGGGATAATATTAAAAATCAGAGCGCTATGGTATTAAAAATATGTTGGCGAGGACACAGCTTAGCTTTGAGTGACAAAGTCTTATTGAGGACTACTTAATTTCGGATTTCAAATTTTCCAAGAAAAGTTTGCAGATAATAAGTAACGGGAATGATGGTTTTTTTTAGAGATGAATGTCGGTGATGATTTGTCAGAGCAAGCGAAAATCATTACACTACCAATTCTTGTCTAAATACAGAACCATAAGCTCGTGCTGAAAGTTTTATGCCTAAATGACGCTTAGAGAAGGTTACAAATTCTAAATAAATTGGTTAGTAGAATAAAAGGCTTCTGGTACCGAGCAACTATCAAAATCACGAGTTATATATAGTATAGGAAAGAAAATGAAAATGAATCAATACAAGAAGAAAATATAGAAAAATGAATAGGAGAAATTAATAATCACTATATTTTAGAAAGAATAAAATTGAGTGAGGAGCAAATATGAAATTTAAAGGAAATAGTACTGAAACTAATAAAAAAAGACAAGAAATTTTAGCAAAAATCTCTTAAATCTTGGGTGAAAAGGTGAAAGTAATGATAATAATTGGATTTTTAGATCCTAAAAATGTTCGAGAAATTTTGGTTTAATGTACAAATAACATACAGTAACTAGGGAAAAGAAAAAAATGTTGGAAAAAGAAAAGATTGATTGGAAAAAAAAAAAAGGGCCGACCCAGTTCAAATACCCACTTCGTGAGTGTATGGAGAAGGAAATACTCTAGGCAGCCTTTCCCCTACTTTTGGCAGAGAGGCTGATTCGAACCCGCGACCTGACACACCACGGCAAGTAAGCTTAGCGCTGAGCCAAGCCGGCCTTCTACCCAAATTGATTGGAAAAGATGGGAAAAAATATAATTCATGTGTGGTGAAAATTAAAATGACAGACATGGAAGGAAAAGACGAATAGCATAGATTTAAAAATAAAAACTTAAACCTGAGTTTATGTTCTACCCAAATTAAAACTATATACAAATGGTATTTTCACTAGTAGGAGACGTTACATTGCTTTTGTAGAATGTACCGAAGAAACTGCGCAGAGCCTTATTACATTTCCATAGCAAGTTGTACAGTCGCATGCTAAATAAATACAGGAATAAGAATGTTCACTCAACTCAATCCAAACGGGAATGGATTTTCTCACGTGGAAAATGGTCATACGGTCTTGTTATTTGATCACAAAATTACAATTTTCTTTCTCTTATCTCATCATCAATAAGTGGTTATGATCAAATAACATGACCATTTTTTCACATGAGAGGATCCATTCCCTTATCCAAACACCCAAGAAGATACTACATAACTCTCTCTTTCTCTCTCTCTCCCTCTGTTGTGAATGCATAAAATTACAACATTACAGTCTAGAATTTGCAGGGTTCACCAACAACCAGTGTGATATGAACAAAAACATAAAATCACCATCTTTCATCCCCTCTCCAATTATTTTTCTCTTTTGGCCCTGTAGGACCTTCCTCACCATACAACTCCACTGGTAACTTGTTAAATAAATTCTTCATTGAATATTGAAGCATGTGAGGAAGAGCATTGATTATCCTATCCAGCTCAGTTTTTGAATCATAAACAATTTTGGGACCCCACTCTCTCATATACTGCAACCATTGAGGTTCA
>JAVKPL010001192.1:0-16138 GCA_032173675.1 Gastrolobium villosum | reverse complement strand
CAAACACGTGCTCACCCTCACTGAACTCCAGTGGACGATGCTTGACATCGTAGTAACTCTTCTGGCGATTCTGCGTGTAACGCCCTCGCTTGTATGCATCCAAGAGAGTCGTTTGCTAAGCGGAATTAGAGTCTTTAACGACACTTTAGCTACTAAAAATTTTATTCCAAAAGAAAAACCGTAATGCATTTAAAAATTCGTATAAATTCTGTTCGGATGAGATAAAAAATATTCCTTGTGATTTAGAAAGAGCACGTCGGGGGCTTCGCGTGCCTCAATTGGAATCCTAATCCCTTAGTAACTATAAGTCTATAACAACCCTCATTAGTAAATTAAGGGAAAAAATAATCATTAGATATGATAAAAAAAATATATATATATCAATGTCATGATGGAGTAAGTTTGGGTTTACCTTGGTAATTAGGCCTTCTTGTTCTTGTTTTATTTTTGTGGGCCGTAGACTTTAGGAACAGAACAACAAACAAATAGTTTGGGCCTTTTTTTTATAACCAATGAGTATGTGAGTTGTTAGTCAAAAAAAGAAAAGAAGGAAAACTAATACTACTTGGCCCCAACCAAATCACCTAGGCGGTCCCTTCTTTTCTTTCTTTTCCACGCGTTCTCCTTCTTTTTTCTTCCTTAGCTCGTGACTTTCAATGGAGAAAGGGCAAGAGAGAGCTTGATGAGTTAGTCACCATTTCATCTAGACTCCAACATAGAAAAGGTAGCTTAGCACCCCACCATCCTAACCCACCATTTTTCTAACCTTGGGAAGCTACAAATCTGTTCCTTTCTCCTCTAGACAGCAGCCCCTGCACTTGGAAAAGAGGGAGGAAATGGATTGATTTCATAGTTCTAAGCTTAGGGAAGTCATCACTAGTTCTTGGTTAGGTTATCTAAGGTATTAAACCTTCACTTCCTTGATTAAATTCTTAGAAATTATGATGATATTACATGATATAGGGCTGTTTATGATGTGTTTTACATTAATTATTTGATGATTTATATGTATGGTTGTTGGTTGTTTAAAGATTTGATGTAAAGTTAAACATAGGAAAGCTTTAAATTAACAAAGGAAATTGTTGTGAGTACAAGGAACCAATTGGCCAAGGCATGAAAATTTATGTAAACCAAGTGTTTGTTAAAATGTCTAGGTGAAGCTATGATTTTTATTTGATCAAATAAGGATAGGTTTAATAAATATTGAGTGAAAGTTAAAAGAAACCCTTTGAATTCTAGTGTAAGCAACACATCCACACACTTTATGATTAGTGAGGATTGTTATATTAATTATGAAAGTTGATATAAAGGATGATAGGAACATATATGGTGGATGAACAAAGTAAGCTATAATGTGATTAAGTGGTGCCAACCATGTGTTCGATAGATTGCCTAAAAGAAATATTGATTTCAAGTGGTTGTTTGATGGTTGCTCTAATTAAATTAAGTGAAAATTGTGAAGAAAGTTTATAGAATTATATATAGGCCAATTCGGCCAAGTGAGGTAAGATACACAAAACATATGATTAATCTTGTTCCTATGTGATAAAGTAGGACCTTAAGATCATACCCCAAGTGAAAGTGCCTTGTAAGAAGCCTTATTTGGTGAGATATTCCCCTTCCATGGTTGCAACCTCAAGGCTGTCAAGGGAGTTTTGTGGACTGCCTTCTTTATTTCTTGTTGGAGAAAGTATTCTAGCTTCTAGAGAAGTTAATTAAGGTATGTAAACTCATCTTTAATGGCTGTAATCATGGCTGGAAAATAGATTTATAATGTGTTTTGGATGAATTTTATGGAGGTTAAAGGATGTTTGTATGTTGGAATTTAATTGGTTCAAGGTTTGTTGTTATTAGATGATGAATTCTTCTAGTTGTATGCTACAAAAAAATCTGCACATGAGGTAAATTAAGGAGCCCCATATGGTTTGACCTTTATGTGTAAAAAGATGCACACTAGGTGTTTGTAATAATGCTTAAGAGAAATCAAGAATTAAGAAGGTGTTGTGATGAATTAAGTTGAAGAAAATGATGTAAATTTCACTAGATTTTAGTGATATCCCTATAGGGAAAATCTACCCTATGAATGATGAATGGTATGGAAGTGATTACATAGGTTTGTAATGAGGTAGGCATAAGTTAAAAATGCATGAGAATTGATTAAATCATGATACAAAGAGTTTGAATTGAAAATAATCCTTGAATCCTTTGTTTTTGGATGCCTCGGCCCTTGTAGAAACTTAAGGGTTGATATTATTGTGAAGTTGTCAACAAAGATTAGAGTAGGTTAGATAATTTGTTGAAGATTAAATCCATAAAGAACCAATTTAGAATCTTTGGAAAAAGTGTTAACTCTAGGAACCTACACGTGTGATTTTCGGCCCTCTTCATCAAACTGTGTGAGAGTGGTGTTTGGATACTTGTTTAAGTAAAATCTTTAAGGTATGGTTTTATAAGGTGCAATGGATTCACTTCTTGGTTAATTAAGAATCTAAAGCTCATAAGTTTCGTATGAAAGTGTTATCTATTTTATAAGAACAATTATGTAGTTAAATTAAAGGATGTTAGTTATGTGGAGTTAATAGAAATTTTATGTAAGAAATATTTGTATGAAAATCAAGTTAATTTGGTTAAGTATGGCAATGAAAGGATTGTATATATGTTTATATATAGAATTCGGCAATGAAGGAATAATGGGCATAGATTGTGTGTTTTCAATTCAAGTAATTGATTTATAGTATTTTCCTAAAATAAGTATGATTCAAATGGTTTAAGATGCGTGAAGCTTTGTTAAAAGTGTATGAAATGTCAACTATAAATTAGTAAATTAATTAACTAGTTGAGGGTCTAAGTTATGAACTATAAACTAAGTTGTAGACTTGTGGCATGGCATGAACTGTCAAGGGAAATAGAGTTGTCAAGTTTGTTATGAAATAATTTATACGGATTTCAAGTAATGTATGTTTCATTGGAAATTAATGGTACTTTTATATGTACGGTAACAGAGTGTAATCAGACGAAGTAGGTGGACGAACAACTTGTAGACAACAAAGTGTACGGGTATTAAATAGCAAGTTAGCAGCAGGAAACAGGTGACAGGTAAGCTTTCGGTTTAGGAGTCTTCTCTGTCTTTAGTTGTTCCACCATGATCAGTGGCGATTATGGTTTCCGTATGGATATAATTGTTGTTAATATTGATACTTTGCATAGTTGCATTCATATAGTGCATGCATATGACATTATTTATGTTATGACAAGTTAATATGATATGATCTTCAATGAGATAAAGCCTTGGAAGTGTAAGTTATGGTTTTCTGAACAGAGGAAACATTTATGGATATGATCACAGTGTATATAAGGTACAACAGAGGAAACTTTAGTTCTCTGATCATTATGAGTATGCTATTGTATATGATACGATATTACGAATATAAGATGAAAGCCTTATTTATACATAAGACATGAACATAATTAAGATTAATAAGAAAGCACGTTATAAGAATAAGTGAGAATCATCAGAAACATATATGACACGGAAATTCTAATATGGATTATGTGGTGTTATCTATGTCTTGGTACTTGATATTTTCTGGCAGGAAGTGGACCCTTGGGTGGAGACTGCTCCATAAACCCAAAGTTTATTGAGATTCATTCTCACCCCGCGTTATGGGGACATATTTCAGGTATCGCAGCAGTTGACGATCGTTCTCGGGGCAAGAGGCCCGTGGTTGAGGAGTAGATCTGAGCGTGGATGTTGCATGCTTATTTTGGGATTCTGTTGTAATTATATGTACACTGTGATGTATTATTGTGTTTATGTGAGTTGATGTAGGATGTTGTAGTTATGACACATAGCCACCTTTTAATGTGATATATGTAGAGTTATGGGTCATGCATGTGTACTACTATATATGATATGGAATTGTTGTATATTGTGGGTTGTAAGAGCCCCAAGGCATTTCTGGTCCTTGTGTGTGCCACCCACTGATTATTAGGTACCATTTGAGGTCATTGACCACTTGTACAAATTTCGGGATTTTAGGAAAAACAAAGGAAACTCTGGCGAATTTTCTGTAGAATTGGCAGATTTTGATGAACTTCGGGAGAGTATATCTCCCTCCATAGAGGTCCGATAGGGACGTACCATACCCCGTTTTGAAGCTTGAGATGTCCCCTACATTGTGTCAAAATCTTATAATTTTATGAGTTGTACGCAGCCCTGTGGTGTCCAATGAACGTTGCTGCCCTGTTTTGCCCTGCACTTGGGGGCTATTCTGGACCATTTTGGGAATTTTATTCCCGCTTCGTTTCTTAGTAAAATTAAGCGTATGATATATCAAATTGAAGATTGAGGTGTCTAGTTTATGGTGTAAAAATTTAGAGCAGATGAATGAGTGGTTTAGGTGCAGAAATTCAAGGAGTGTAGGACGTTTGGAGCTATTTCGGGGTTGGTTGGCAATTTTGCTTGTCCAACTTCAAACGGCGATAACCGGAGCAAACGAGCTCAGAACCAAGCATGTGATAGCTTTCTAGAAAGGTAATTAAGTAATAAAAAAATATAGCAAGGTATGAGAGACTGAATTTTTACTGTGCATCCGCAATAATTTAGAGACCGAACCCTGTTCGGGTGTGTAGAAAACGCAAAAGTGTGAAATTGGCTAAGTGGGTTTATGGGAACCCCTTAGTGTCTTATTATAATTAAAGTAAACTATTAATATAGTATAGATAAGTATTCCGCAAGAGTTTACAGTTACGGTCACAGCTTTTAATTATTACGCTTTTATGTTTCAACTGCTCGCGTAATAATCGGAAAAAGTTTATTCGCATTTTTATAAATGAATTGCTGTGATTGTAACTGCGCTTAATATCATAATCAATGTTAACAATACCGGTACGTAACGGGCTGTTACAGTAACCCCTCATGAGAATTAAGCAATAAACCCGATATCACATATCACATACCCTCTGGGTTAAGGTGCTAAGAACCAAGTATTGTGGCTCTAGGCGGGAAAATGAGAATCTCATCAAGTATTGGGATGGGAAGTTAATCAATTTCTAGACTGATAATTGGATATCATAATTAGGTCCATTGATTCACAGAAGAATAGGAAACATACCAGAGCAAGAAATATGCAAAAAGGCTTGCGATCTAGTTAACCAAGATGGTGACTGGGATCTTAGTATCATTGGTATATGGATATCAGAGGAGGACATGAAAATAATTTAGAGTCACCTGACCCCACATATTGAAGATGGGCAGGATAAATGAATTTGGAGAGTGGGTGGGGGAACAGATTTAGTTTTAAGAAAGCTTACCATGCAATCTCCGCAGAAATATGGAATAGAGCGGGAAATCTTCATGCAGAAAAAATATGGAGGAATTTGTGGAATTGGAAAGGACCACGGTGTATGAAAATATTTATGTGGAAAATCCTTCATTTTCGTCTTCCCACAAAATCTTAGGCTGCAAAATGGAGTGAGATTGAGGAGACTTGCCCCATTTGTCATGGGGAACCTGAAAGTATACTACATATGTTAAGGGATTGTACAGAGATATACAATTTATGGGGAAATACAATACCAAATGCATGGAGACATAATTTCTTCTCATCAGATCTGAAGGATTGGTTGCAGTTGAATGAAAAGAATGGTGATGATAAAAAGGGAACAAAAAATCGGAGATCCACCTTCTTTATTTATCTCTTTCTCTCACTTAAAATGACACAACTTTACATCTTTTAAAATGATACACATTTTTCCCATATGTTATTGTTAACAAAATTACAATAAGTTTCCTATGCTAAATAAACATGAATTTACCTTATAAAGGAATTTTATATCAATATCTAATCATGTGTTAGCATATTTGACATTTTATATAATTGTTAAGATAATTAAATTAAGTTTATAATACACCACTAGATGTAAATATATAAATTTTTATTGATAATATATTAAAATCAAATTATAATTTAAATATCACAATTGTTGTTTGTTATTATATTACATAAATTTCTCTTATTGATGAATGAAAAATAACCATCTCAGCTAAAAATTCAGTTATTAGGTAAGGATCACTTTAATAATTTTATATTAGACTTCTATGAGAATAAATAAGGTTTAAACTATACTTGGAAGCATTCAAAAGCACAATAATAATTCTTAAATACTAATAAGAAACTTAAATACTAATAATATAAAGAATCACTTAAACCCAAAATCCTAAGGTATTGGATGAAGATTTTTTAATGATTTATATTATTCTCTGACAGAGAATTCGTAATATGAAATGAAATTAAAAATATTTAAAATTGGGAAAACTCATACCCCTTGGATTATTCTATTATTTTAATTACCCCTTAATATTCATTGTTGGGAGCTAACTTAGTGATTAATCAAATGACCAGGTAGTTTATTACTCACAGCACAAGCCACGACAAAAGTTACACGGAATCATTGCCTCAGTTTTGGTTCTTATCACGTATGAAGAATCCTTACATTAGGGGAGGTTTACTCCTTTTGTAATCAATCAAAATGAAACTTTTCAAACCTTGATGTTATGGGTCCTTACATGTTATTTGGGCAGCATTATTTTATTTTTTTCTACTCAAGAAAGCAATCCAATATAATAATCTATTTAGAAGCAATTATAATATGTGATGCCATTGAATATGACGTCACCTTAATGTTTAGTAAATGATATTAAACTCAAACCAGTATTGACTTTATGGAGGTACTGAATTAATAAGATGTTGATTTAACTGATCAGTCAGTGGTTTAACGGGTTAATCTGAATTTATATTAATTTATTTAATAAATACATTAATAGATATGCTTTACCAAATAAATTACTCAAGACTAGTGGTAAGTGATTCGTTATTCTTCCTTCAAATATCGGTTCAAATCCCAACAACTATACAATTTTCGATATTTTACATATTTTTTCAAAAAATGATTAATACTGGTTGAACTACATTGAACTGATTTAGTGCTGATTCAATTGCCCAAGCATTTTACTGTCTGAACCGGTCCAGTTCGCAGTTCAACCGGTTGGATTGATAGAGTCATTTTAATAACAATTCAAATAAAGAAATTTCCATGAAGAGGCTCATGATTCCTTTTTGGTGGCATTATAATTTATAAGTAAATAGTGAAGCAAGCAAAAGGCCACACAGAGTATACAAATTTCCAGTGTTTAAAAAACCGGCCCGACCATCAACCCGGCCGAGGTCAGGGGTTATGGGTTCAACCGGGGATCACGGGGTCACTATCTTGACCCAGCTTTATATATTAAGATATATATATATATATATATATATATATATATATATATATATATATATATATATGAAAATATTAAAAAACAAACCACCAATCATCAAAGATTCAAAATATACTTAACATAATTCACCAATTGAAACCACGAGTCAATATTACACAAGCTAATTAAAGTATCAAGATACCAAAGTACAAAACTCATATTCTAATGGTATCACTACGCGGACTCGGTTCTGCCTCTTTTGAGAAGGTCCCTGACAAAGGAAAATTTAAAGGAAGTAAGAATGAGTTTTTATTTTCCATCGACGACCGTAAAGATTTCATTTGAATTAGTAAAATTCTTACCTCTTCTAGCAGATTCTCGGCAGCAAGTGAAGATTGAAGACGCCTAGGTCGCTGGGAGAGAAGGGAACAATTAGATTTAGGTTTACAAGCATTTTTATTTTATTTTTTTAATAAAACAATGTTGTTTCATGGAATTTTTTTTTTAAAAAAAAACATGCAGTGACCCCCTTTCACCCCTCTGACCCGGGAGTCACTAAAACCCGACCGAGTTTTGGGGGTCGGAGGGTTCGATGTGCATATAGGGTCCAACTTGTGACCCTAACCCTCAGAAGGGAGGGTCAGGGTTGACCCAGGTGAACCCGGGGGGCGGGGTGAGGTTTTAAAACACTACTAAAAACACAAATTGGTCCTCCAAAGATACATGAGACATCAAGTTGGTCCTCTAAATATATTAGATATTAACTCGGTCCTTGAATGTTTAAAATGGACATCAATTTACTCCCTCAATATATCATTGGACATTAATTTAGTCCCTATATTGATGCTTATTTTACACAATGGAGGACTAACTTTGATGTCCTATGCATCTTTCCCTTGTGAAGGCCTATCCTAGAACAACTTCATTTAGGGGAGGGAACGGGGACAGGATAAAACAACAGCCTTGAAAACTACTTCCAGCAGTAGTTTCCATCTTGACTTTAAGGATCTCTTTGGAGCACCTGATAAAGAAGATAGGATAAGATAACTTATCATATCCTATTTTTATCTCTTGTTTGGTGGGTTAATAGGATATGATTAGCTTATCCTATTGTCTCATTTTATCCTATACAATACATGATTTCTTATCCTATGGGGGGAGCTGGGTTAGGATTCAACATGATAGGATACCAATATTGGATACCCAATATATCCCCATGCTACCTAATATATTTGTATTTATTGCATTATATTTTGTTTTATCTTTCTCCTTTCTTCTTCTACATAATCTTATCAGATTGCTAATCAGGTGCTCCTCAAACACATGACATGATATAGGCTAATCAGCCCCATATCATATTGAAGGGGGTTTAGAAAAAGATTTAATTTGAAACTTGAGAAAAATCCAGATTTGATTCTTATAAAAACCATTTAAAAAATGAAATCATTATCAATCATAGGAAATTTCAATTATAAAACACTTTGCTTAATTTTCTATACTTTTCAGAAAACCTTGTTGTCTTATAAAATCTGTATAAAATCGCATTTAGATGCGATAAAAAATATTCCAAGCTTCTGTAAAACTAGACATCCGGGGCATCGCGTACATATAAATTATGCACGATTCGGAGGTGAATAGCCCCACGGAACAGGACACGCAAAGCGCTTGTGAATTCTGACCGTTTTCTGGAACAGGCTGTAAGGCGAAGCTTATAAAAATTTGTACAAATTTCGTATAAAGATGAAGCCTGCACAGTTTGAAAGTACATTCCCGGGGCTTCGCGTGCATATAAAATAATAGTAAATCGGAGTTCGTTTGCCCCTTGAAACATGACACGTAAAGTGATTCTAAAACTGGTAAAAATTCAGCATTTAGTTAAACGTTCAAAATTCTCTTCGCAAAACGTTTTTTCTGATTTTTCCAAAACAGCCGCTGTTCATAAAAGTTCAAGGTAAAATAGAGATGATAAAGTCTACAGTCATCCAAGAGTACCAAAATATTAATCATTACAGTCATCCAATCAATCAAACAGCAATAGTACAAGTCCATTCATCAGCAAGCAACAGCAAACATCACGCCTTCAAATGCTTTTACGTACTCCTGCCATTTAGGAAAATAGCAGCCCCGAAGGGGTGAGAATAATCCCAGTAGTGTGGCAACAAAACCAATAATATAACAATATTAACTAGGCACAAAATCATAAATAGTCACTTCAACATATCCTTGTTCCTTTTCCTTTTTCCTTTTCATCATATTCATATATATTGCGTACATAACGCCTTTCCTTTTCATCATATTCATATATATTGCGTATATAACGCCTTTCCTTTGCGCTTTTAGCACCGTCGTGCGCGCACTTCACAGTGGAATCAAATACTCCTGGCACCTGAGCTCCTATGGATTCCAACTGTCGGCCTATGCGGACTGATGCCAAGTGTCCCATACCCTGGTACCTTAGGGATGCCTATATGATCTTGGTGCATGCATGCCATGCTATGCTTTCACACACAAAACGTACAAAAATGCAGTATGATGTAAGGTGCATGCTTATATACCTTTCATATAGCCATCACGGCACATATACTTTTCATATACGTTATGCTGCCACATAACAACTTTACCTCATAATCATATAGCCATCACGGCACATTTCCATAGCCATCACGGCATTTTTGGCAGTTTTCTTTCATCATAAGGAACACAATACTTTTACAGAATATGGAGCATCATGTCACAACTTTATACCAGTAGTCAATAGTCACATTAGGTAATATCGCCTGACACTTACCTGTGTGTGCAAGTAATTAATCATGCAGCAACAGAATTCAGTCCACACTCTAAGGTTGATGCACACCTAAACAAGCACAACCAAAGCAAAGTTTCAAGCTTTGATTCCTATGATGCACAATAATTCTATGCCCCCAACTCAGGTACATAATCGGTTTGCTCAAGGTTCTCATGAAAAATAAATTCCCTGACTTCATGCCATTTCTAACTTGTCATAGAAACAAAATCCTAGGTTCTGCCATGTATAGCCCTTCGGTTAGATATGCTATTTTACTCTAAACAAAATTCTGATTTCATAATGATTTAACAACCAATACAGTGAGAAATTTCAACATAACATAATCGATTTTCTACCCACTACTAGGTACCTAGAATTATTCACTTATATAACAATTTTCACATGACCAAGAGGGCGATAAAAAATATAAATAAAATAAAACTCCAACATACTGCCCCTAAGTCCTAAGCACATACAATTTTAATCATTTTTCTAAGTCCAAGGAATCAGCTTTACAATAGAACAAAGAGCTAGACTCATGCTAAAAAATTCAGTTTTGGTCTAATGAATATAAAATCTAAGGCTGTTCTAAAAAGACAGAATCCAAGAAATAAGTGGTCAAAATAAAATGTTCTCCAATTCTTGTAATTTGCTCGGTTCTCAAAGTTCCAAGAATAGATAAAAATTTTGGTTGATAGTTCATACCTTAATTTGTTAAAAACGAAGTTTACAAGTCCCCTCAAGCACTCAGGTTCGGCTAGGCTGTACTAGGTGTCCATGATCAAATTAATTACATGTCCATTCCTACGAAGTCTAAAGTGTGCTAAGAGTACCCTTCACATATTGCAAATTCATTTTAATTCAGTTAAAGCGGGAGACACAAAAAGGGGTCCAGAATCGGTTTTCAAGGTTAACATAGGGAACCAAAGTTTCTGCCTACAACTAAACTTTACATCAACATGCACAGCGAAAATTCTAAGATTTATACCCAGGCAGACTCGGTTTAGGCAGCAGCTAGGTGTTCTTCATTTGTTTCATGACACACTCATTCCTACTGGGCCTAAGGGTGCGCTAAAAAGAGCCAATTAACATGCTGGACATTTCAATTTAGACACATGCAAGTCAAGATACTTCACACAAAACAGACTCACGAGACTCAAAAGAGAGTTATTCCCACACTCCAAAACTGATCCTTAACGCTAGTTTCCTTCAGAATTCCAATGCAACAAAGTAACGGTTGAGAGGTCTAAGTTTTAGGTTCACATACCTCTTTCCAAATAAGCTATGGTTCACAAACAAGCCTAGAAGATAGTTCCCACGTAAGTGCCAAGGCTCATGCTCTTTTCTATTCCCAAAACCACGAACTCAGCCACATGCCAGACGGTTTATTTACTCTCAAGGAATCCACTTCATAGCTGCATGCATGGAGGTTATCCCCATCAACCGATTCATGAAGAAAACAAGGAGATGAGGTAGTGTCTCACCTCAGTAAAGATGGTCGCTACTGCTGGAAAAAGGAAGAATAGGATGCTGAGTTCTCTTGGCTCCTTGCTCATGGAGCTCACGCCTAGCTAAGAGAGGAGAGAAAGGATTATCAAAAATAGATTTTATTCCCTACGACTTATGTGTCAGCCGAAACAGTGTGGAGTGGAAAGGAAGTTTGAAGCTCAACTTACAGGTTCACATGCGCACCTAGGACCACAACCAAGCAAGGAGCACTCCCATCACTTTCCTCCTAGACTGAGATGGACAGTGCACGAAGAAGGCAGAAAAACAAAGTTGGGTTTGGTTCCAATCTGCATGCAGAGGAGGGCAAGGTGAGGTTTGGTTCGGACCAAGGATGCTGAGGCACAACTTTGCTTTGTGTTCTATGCTACTAGCTTGCGACTTAAAAAGGTGGAAGGGAAGAAATGGGCTGAGTTGTGTGCTGAAGGCCATGACCAGAATCTGTTACATCATTCCCAAGGTGCACACAAGTCGCGAGGGAAGTAAGGGAGGGCGTGAGAGGCTTGGCCAACAACAACACATGCAAACCGAAAGCTCTCCTTCCATAGGCTGCATGGAGCGGCTGGAAACTTTTGTTAACAAGATTTGAAACATAAAAAAAAACCAGCTTTGCAGTCCAAGGGGAGGGAGGACCGGCGCATGCAGAGACAGAAGAATCCATTAGGCGTGCATGCTCAAGGGAGGATTGCAAGTGTCTTCCATGCAACAAGATAAATGGGGCAAGTGTGGCACATGTAAGGGAAAAAGGGGAATAATGTGGCGGATATGCAGGGAAAGGGAAGGAGGATATGGTTTACGGTTTATGAGACTTGCCTTAGGAAGACTCACGGCTTTGGGAAATAAGTGGAAGAGTAGAAGATGCAATTCTTTGGCTCTTCTCAAGGTGCCTACGGTCATGAAGGACAACAGAAGTGGCAGTGGGTTATACTTCCCTTGAGGTGCTTGGAGGACAATGCGCAGGGGTTGGTCTTTCTTTGACACAAGGAGAAGTGCAGTCTTATAGGGAAAGAGGAAGGAGTGTGCGACACGTAGGTAGGAAGTTTGGAGCATAACGAGACACTTGGCTAACCAACAAAACAACAAAGTTCAGAATTTATAAAGTAAAGAAAATTCAGACTTAGTCATACTTTATGCGCACAAGAGGCGTGCCTGTGAACCAAAGGAGACTAGGGGACAAGTATAGGTGGTTTGGTATTGGAATTGTCTTCTAGTGTTTGGAAGTTAGACCTTTTTGCTCCCTTTTTCTACACTCCAATCGCACATGATGATGGAGACAATAGTGGATGGGGTCTTGTCCTTGTGACACATTAAGCCGAAGGGTAATGGATCATGATCCTCTATCTGTCCTAAGCGCACCAATGATGGAGGAATAAGGTTATCATGTGTTTCCACTAACTAACGTGTAGTACTATACAAACTTTATTAATGATAAAACCTAAAGGATCAAGGGCTGATTGGGTGAGGTTAAAGTCACCAGCAATTTAGATTGCTTTTCTCTTTATTCTAAAAGCATGCGATGGGGGAATGGGGTAAAGCTGTCTTGCTGTTGATTTCATGGTCAGGATTTGTCTTAATACATGCACAAAAGGAACCAAGGTAATCATATTCCTACCTAATCAAATGGAATCCATGTCTCTAAAAGAACCTGGCCGCGGCTTGCAATGCAAGATTTCCAAGTGTCCCCACGTTGCACCGATGGCGATCATGCAAGGAGATGGTGAGGGCAAGTGGCGTGCATGTAGGTAGTCATGAGGGTTAGGTTTCACGCATACAAAGGGGTTTAATTTTTTTTTTAATACAATTAGGCGCATACTTAGTAGGATCACTCATAAAAATTTTTTTGTAGTGTTATGCTTTTTGTGTATTAAAATTTAATTATTCCTATACTCTTAACTAGGATCTCACATGCATAAAATAGGCACTCATATTCCACGGCAGTATCCATGATCTTCATAGCAACATAACTATATTTCGTATTTACGCGGGATGTTACACTCTCCCCAACTTGTTTTGAAGTTTGTCCACAAACTTCGTCTTACCATTCCAGAATCTGTATAAGTCTAACACTTAACCACGATACAACAATTTCCTAAGTTCTTTTTAACATCCACTATTCCCATAATACACAAGTAAAACGAACACAAAAACCTTACTAAACCCAGACATTTCAGCTATATAAAAACGGTAATCTAGCTCACAGTTTTAATGCATAATTGATAGACCACTAAACCAATCCATTTGCATCACACTTCTTTACTTGATCAATTTTATTAATTATTACTAGCATAAGTCTAAGTGATTAACCTTCTAGTCACCCAATTCAGAATTTTAACAAATTAAATAAAACATACAATAGACAAATGGCTTCTCACAATCTCTTTATTATCCCTTACCCTTCATGTCACACTATACTATTTAGTCTACTGATCAAAAATTTAAAGGTTTTCACACAAATTCAATCAACAAGTTAACAGCTTACATCAAAATTCTTAAGAATGCAGGGGTTCAACTAAGTAGTATTACCTCCTATTACCTGTACCATTATTAGGTTAATTATCTAGAATTTCTAATCACAAATGTTTCGCCTGGATAATGCACATGTTACCATTTAGAAATGCCATTATCTCCTACCTAATCATTGTCAATGACTCGGACTCATTCACTAACCGATCACATCACACACTTGCTTTATATCCAGACTCCTACATTGATTATTTTACTCAATAATATCACATACATAATTCTATACCTATAAGCCTTCAGGAATTTAAGCAAGTAAAACAAAACACATTCCATTCTAAATTTTACACAAGAAGAATCCTCCTAAAACCATAAAACTTCTGTCCTACCTTTCATACCTATCACTTTCAAATCATAGACACATATTACAATTTGAAACAGACACCAAACACAATCCCACCAAATGGACCAAGTGTTCATAAAGCAAGTTCACAATAGTCCCATTCAAAATCCTAGTTACAGTTCATTCTGCAGTAAGAAATAAAACAAGTAGAAATTACATCACAAGATCTCATGCCTGCAAACACCAAGTCTCAAGTTCTTTAAACAAATGGTTAATCACCTTCAAGCAAGCAGTAGTACATCTACTCAATAAGAACATAGCCATAGTATATCATGAAGTTCACAAAACAATTGGCAATCTTTTAATCCTAGAGTCTATAGCAGCGTATTTAAATTACAAATTGAGGGGTATATCAACTACACAACAATTTATACAAAATTAGGATGTCCAACTAAATTAAACTCTTACATCAGGCACTCGGTTCTTATATTAAATGTTCAAGAAACCATGTAGGTACAAAAAAATTCGCATTAGCATTAAATAGCATGGCATATACAAAAACAAATAAGGACAGAAGGTAAAAGAGGTTCATATTCGTTTTAGATTTAAAAGTTTGAGCACACATGCAATCTAATCAAGACAATAAACTCGGAAAAATGGAGTTTTCTTTCAGGCTCAAACATAGTGCAGTATACTGAGGAACAAAGAACATCACTTGATTATGTATATTATGACATAAACCAAGAGTGCAAAACAATCTTGGACAACGTATACACCAGGTACAGAGTTTCTAATTTAAACATACCTTCCTTCAATTCACTTTCAAATTCATTAATATCATTAGTGCAGATTTTTCATACTCATGCACGGTCAAATAACATTTGTAGGAACCCGTTAGAACCATCTGATGCTTACTCAAAGATTAAATTTAGCAAGGTATAATGCATTTACATAATCAAACAAGGTGTAGCTCTATGTAATCACAGTTTACCCGTTAGCCCCCTAAGTTCAAAAATGCAGCTCAAATGACCTTCCTTTAATTATGCAGTCAGTTCCAACACAAGGTTATAAATCTAGGCATGATGAATTCAAACAATCGCAACATGAAATCTGTGGTTATAATCAAAGACAATAAATTTACATGCAAGTTTAAAAGTGGTCAAAATCACACAAAACAAGTCAATGCATAAGAGCTAAGACAACAAGCACCACTCGCACGAAGGACAAAGGCGTAGGGGTCAAGTTCTCTCTTTTCACACGTCACCACTATGTTCAACAGCTTCTTTCTCACTAATGATATCCCGTGCTAATTTACCACCAAGAGATTTGTAAGACAATAGATTCCTGTGCCTAACCCGTTAATTAGCCCTAACTCTACATTCTAAGGCATCAACCGGATCTACTTAGGTGAGTGGCCTATTCCTAGCTACTCAAACAGATTAACCCCTATGCAAGTAAGTAATATAACAGATTTAGTAAGGATTAGCAATTTCTACTACCCAGTTGTATACTACAGTCACAGTATACAAAAGGTCATAAATCACAAAATAGATATGTAGCAACTGTCATTATCATCCATAACTTAAGATATCACAAAGCATTCACATCAAATATAAGTATATAAACTTCGCTGATAATTCACCAGAACAAGGTTAATAATTCACCGTAAATTCATGTAACAATTCACTATTCCACACTTAGTGTTCAGACACATGTGTACCCTGTGATAACCATGATTATGCACACACAAACTACGCGATAGTGAGTTGATCAGGCTCACCACCAA